>OMLM01014828.1:10044-26809 GCA_900302695.1 Helostoma temminkii | reverse complement strand
TATATGTCACACCTGTGTGAAACGAGCATGCAGCATCTTTACAGCGTCATTTTAAAATGCAGTGTAAATAGGTAAAGGTGTCTTAAAGATGGGGACACCTTCTCACCAATAAGGCAGCGTTTCTGTGTAAAAAGGGCTAGTAATAGTAACTGACACAAGTTCCAGGAAGTGTGGTTCTGTTTCTCTCTGTGTATGTTCTGGTGCCAGCCTTTAAAATGCACTATTAGTCACATTTTATTGTGTTATTAAGTTTTTTAAAGTATATACATCATTATCACCCTAAAGAATGATGCTGTCAGCCACAGAAAGATAATAATTTAAGGAATCTTTAAATAAAACAATATTATTTGTACTCTGTACTGACATTAGCAGATATAAAAATAACCTCATTTATAAATAAACAGGTTAGTAATTATTAGTATTAGTATACAGCTGAGGCAATAAAAAATCCATCCTACAGTTCATTGCACACAACAAATATGTCATGTTTTGATGTTTTAGTTTCATGCTTAAACATTTTTCATACATTTTTATAAATTTGTCCTACTACTAGCTTGTGGTTTTACGGTTGTGTTTTTTCAGGTCGAAGTACAATTTCCTGTAATATTTCAAGATCTATATTTTTGTTCTTTTGTGTGTCTACATCTTTAAGCATTGTAGTCTCATTTGTGTGATAGTAAAAGTCAAACTATGAAATTGTGATACTTGAGGGTGAGATTTTTTTTATTTTTTTTTATGCCTCTTAAGCTGTCAGACTGGGCTGTCCAGTGCTTTGTGTTGGTAGGGTTTTCTGGTAAAACAGGTACTATAACTATCATTCTGTAATACAGTAAGAAAAGCTAATAAGATAGGACAAATCTTTAGATCATCTGCCGCTTACTGCCTACAGAAAGTGTTGAGGCAGCGAGAGAGCTGATAACATAGTCTGTACTGATGTAAGTTACTGAACAGAGTCTGCAGCCATCACATACAGCTTAGTAGTAAGGTGGGGAGGAAGAGCGAGTCCGTAGTTTATATGTCTGGGAGACTGTTGCTGACTTTGGTTGATGTTGGCCACTTTTTTGTCGGTTTACTGTGAAATTAGTATGTGTGAGAATTAGCTGCACTTACTTAGTATTAACATCCATATTAACACCACCTCCGTAGCCTGCACCATGTCTTTTTCTCTTTCCTCTGCTCTGTTTACCTTTTGTAGGCTGTATTTTATGCAGTTCCAATAAGCTTGTTTATAGCCTTCAAAAGGAATACAAATAACAGATATGCTAAAGATTTTAATGTAATGAATGTGCTAAATATTGTCATAGTCATATGAGTGATATTTTCACTCACAATAGGGAATAGTTTCTGAGGTGGAGTTGAACCACATCCAGAAGAAATATTTTGTAATCAAAATCACAGATTTATGATTTCTTTTTTGAGCATAGTGATGAAAGTTCCATGTGTGAAGTGTGAGCTCTTGGGTGCTTGTATCCTGGTTTAGTGCAGGTCCTGACTGCACAATGAGCTGCTGCCTTTCTTTGATAAGTCCATAGAAAATCACATGCTTAACACACACACACTGCAGTCGCCAATTCAGTAACACCTACAGCACAATCACAGTTTTTCCAGATAAAATGTTTACTAAAGGGTTATTCCTTATACCTTCAGATTGCAACATAATCTTAATTAAATTATATGACTGTATAAAATATAAAAATTGTGGCAGTTGATTGTTGTCTGTGTAATATGGTTACAAGAACTGTAATCAGCTTGACTTTACTGTTCATGGCAACATTGCACTCTCTGTTTACATCAGCCAAAGCTGGAAAATCTCAAATTAGTTGTGACTGAGTTGATAAGAAGGAGAAAAAAACAATAGGGATTTGGAGTAATAGAATACTGCAGCAATTAGCAGCCAGATATTCTTCAATTGAACAAAACAGCGCTTAAGAAGTTGTCCTTCCATTCATAGGTCAGCAGAACCGTGACTCATGAATTGAATTCTGTTGTTGCTACATATCTGTTTATTAACACATTTGCCTAACAAGTTTAAAGCCTGATAATAGTCTATAATTATATCTTGTTGCTGATCACTGTGTGATCTACAATAAAATTGAACACAGTTATTTGCATTATTTGCTACACTGATATTCAGTTAACTGTACATTGATATCAGAAAAGGCTCCAGCCCGGCACCATATTATTACCTTATTGTAAAATATAAGCAAGTATGGATGGATGTATATGTTTAACCCTATTTTAATCACTATTATCATTTAACTTCAGTACCTCTATTCATGGGACTTAGGATCATGTTTGAAACATTTGCCTCTCTTGTGAATTAGCTCAACTGAAACTACTGCTTGTATGTTCCATCATCTTATACTGCCAATAGCTTTATTGTCCCTTGCAGCTGGTTCAGCTGTGGGTGCAGGGGAAGAGAGCAGATGCAGAGAAAGGACAGTTTTATTCTCCCTGCCCTCTGGGAGACGGGGATGTGGAGGCTTGCCAGGTTAATGTACTTGACCTAGTGAATGCCTAGAGCAGAGCCTATGAAAACCACCTTCCAGGGAGGCCAGGAGCTGGCCTGATTTATGGCCTCTCTGCTGGATGAAGTTCAGTACCTGGATCGCAGCAGAAGCATTGAGAACAGCAGCTCTCCCTCCCTCCATGCAGAGCAGTGAAGCCTGGCCTCAGACACGCCTCGTAGCTCACTGCTGAGCAACTGCTTCATCTACAGTTGGCTCTCGTGCAGCCGGGGCTCCGCTCCTCCATTTTGGGGAGTGGAGATTTCTAGCACAGGGTTATATAAATGGTGACAGTGACTGTACAGATGAACAGGAGGGTGCTGCCACAGGAAAGTCTTTGAAAGAATCAAGGCTCTGTTAATGCACACAGTAAAACAAATATGTTGGTATTGTTTGACCTATTTAGTGTGTTTTCTGACAGCTAGATGGAAACTGGCAAAGTGGGTTAAGTGCCCTGCCACAGGCTATGTAACCCTCCCCAACTGATGCCATATTTCACAAAGTGGATATGAGTGCATAGTTTTACTTCAATTGGCCCAGTCAACTGGAAGCAATATCTTTTGATTTCATCATCAAACCAGCAGAGTGATTTTTGTTCGTGTGCAAGCGTATACTGTTTGTGTAGGAGTAATACACCGAGTTTTTATAATCTGTGAATAGCCCTGTGCCTGAGGTCCATCATTTTAAAATAAAGATCATACAGTTTGTTTGAAGTGTTATCATCTTGTAAACTGAAGATTATTCTTGTCTTCTTTTATGCTGCAGTGTGTTTGCTTACAGGGTTTAAGGTGCATATATTATTTTGGATGTCAAGACTTTTTTTTACTGTTTTCTCCTATTTGTTTTCATTAACATTTTAAACAGAATTTCTGGAAACATCCTTCCCTTTAAAGTTAAATGAAAAGAAACATAGGAGTATGGCTACACCAACCAGTCAAGTTGCAGTTTACGTGCAAACTCACCTTCTGATCACTTAATTAATGGATCCAAGCAGGAATTGTGCCTGATGTAATTCAGTTCCTTCCAGGAATTCCTGAGATATTGTGTTGATGGTAACAGTGATCTTGACTTTAAACATGAGTCTGTTTTTACCAAATAGCTATAGAGAAAAAAAAATGTAAAATTCAAATTCAGGTTAACATGTTGACCTTTCATCACAGGGCCTTTGAACTGTTTTATGTAAATAAAGCAAGTGTTGTTCCTTCAATTCATATTTTGTAAGTGTATTTTTCAATTCAACATTGAATTCTTCAGCTAAAACAAGATAGAGGAACTGTATTAATCCTGCTAAAATTAGATTATATTGTAGCATCCCGACGTAGACATGTAAGCAGACTTTGATGTGTTCCTGTTGTTACTGGTGTGATGTTCCACAGTGCCATTATTTTAAGACAGTTATTCAGAATGAGATATAAACGAATATGCTGTGACCATGAGTGATTTTTTGTGCGTGATGGTGCTCTCTAATTGATTGTCTTCGAATTGATGGCAAAAGCTGTGCCTTTCCCTGCCTCAGACACAAAACCCCATCCTTCCTCTGTTTGAGCAGGGTAGAACTTTCAAAGCATGGTAATGTGAAAATACAATATTATATCATTTCATGTCGTAACATCCATAAAAAGGAAATGAACTATTACAGCTTTGAAGCAGCTCTGCTAAATGGCTTAAAAATCAGTTTCAGTTAAACAAAAGAAATTATGTTCACTCAACTATAATATAATATTTAGTGTGAATCATTATCTTGCTTTTGAAAAACGCATTGGTAGCTCAGTATGTAATGGGCTGTTTATACTAATCGAACTATCTACTCTATGAACAGCATTCTTAGGCCTTTCTGTGCTTGCTAATCTCACAGAATATGGCAGTAACAAGGTAAAAGAGCAGGTAGTCTGTGCAGACCTTGTGAAAGACTGTCTTAAATTGTACTTATGGGTGATATACCTTCAATAATTCCACTGACATTCAGTCGAATTATATTTTTTACAATAAAATATAAAATATTGAGAAGTATGTACAGGCTAATTCCTTTTTTCTTTTGGCAGCGCAATCCGGATCAGTCGGAAAGGATGGCATATGCTTCTCAACTTCTGTTTCCACACGGCTCTGACCTTCGCTGTGTTTGCCGGCGGCATCAATCGAATCAAATACCCCATCATCTGTCAAGCAGTAAGTGCATTCCTTTTTGATTCGTCCCACTCCCAAAGCTTTTGAAATTGATTATGAATGTTTCAGGTGTTGGCAAATGGGGTATGGGTGCACCATAACCCAGCTTTATGTGTGTTTCCAGCTCTTGCAACATGTATGGTCTATTCTGTTGTTGTTCAGGTTGTCTCATGATGATCCTCTGTCCTACTCTGCCAGTTGTTTAGTTGTCTACTTGTCTAATGGTGTTATGGCCTGAAATTGATCTCCTTGTGTGGACATTCTGGAAAGTGGGGACACAGTACATACTGTAGATATACAGTATATGGCTGATTTGCAGTTTATTAGGTACTAATTGCCAATACGAAATAATTATCATAGAGATTAATATAACAGAGTTCTGCCATAAATCCTCCTCCATAAAGACCATAATGTTCAGCTTCTTTGGTATTGATTCAACTGTATGATCCTTGTGGAAGTTGTCCAACCCAAATTCCAAATGTGTTCCTGCCATTAATTTCAAAATGACCTTTTTTTTTCTTAAAAAGGTAAATTTTCTAAATATTAAACATTTTATGTCATTTCTATATTCTATTGTGAATAAATTATGGCTTTATGATAAATCACTGCTAATAGATTTTACACAGCGTCCCAACTTTTTGGGAACTGGGGTTGTACTTGTACTGTGTTGTACTGTGTTTTTTTTAGCAGAGCCTCATCAATATAAATGGGCCAAATAACAAAAAGCCAGTTTTAACGGCACCATGAACTGCACTTTGCAAATTGATCATACTCTAGTTGAAGAAAAACAGAACATTGTCACCTTCATGTCTTTTTAGTCTGTTTAATATGTTTTTTCTAGAATTCCAACCCTGCACATACTGTATGACATTTACAATTTATTTGGGACTCCTATTCACACTTAAGCTTAAGCAAAAACTGTAAAAATGTATTTTAAAGATTTTGGTAATCCACTAGTTTTACTTGTGTCTTCACCATGTGATTGAACATTGTCACTGAGCATGTTAGCAGTCATTAACATTTAGCTCAGACACTGGGGGCTAATTACTGTTATCTTGTCTGTTCATTTAAGACATGGCTGAAACAGTTCTCCAGTCATAATGAAAAACATTTAGTCAGCAAAATATAAATGAACTAAATTAACAAAAAAAAACAAAAAAATTGGTTTTCATTGTGGCCACCACAATGGAAATATGCTTTTAGTATTATATTGTTTTTATATACAAGTATTTATTTATATGGCAAGATGGTAGCCTTGTCTGTGGTGTTGTCGAGTCTCCTCTGATGATCCTCCAAAAGTTTTGAAAACTTGTTAGTACCTCTTTATTTTTAGGTTTTCATACAGCACATGTAACAAGGAGAATAGTCAATGAAGAATGTATATAATGAAGTGGCAACAAAAGTGATATTGTTCTACCGGTTGTGGTCTTAATTGGAGTGTATAATTGACAGAAACAATTTTCAAGTGACAGATGGCACATTTGCAGGAGGTAGTTAGAGTAGTGTCAAAATAAGAGGATGTGGTAAAAAGATCGAACGAACACAGAAGTAATATGTTTTCTTCTTTTAGTTTCTCAATGGTTGAGGAGCCATATGGTCTTGGTGGATTTCCTCTCCTGTTGATTGATAGCTGGTCCTGTTCACTTTATGAGGATATAACATCAGCTGGAGTAGAGCATCCTCTGCTGTCAGCTCATCACAGTATGGGGTGGCATCTACTGTAGGTAGCCTCAAAGAGATTGATTTTATTTTTCACTCACTGCCTTTACTCACATCCTGTTTGTATCAATAGCCCTGGTTTGTTCTCGTTATGTTGAGCTGCAGCACAGTTGGGACTCAGGTGCCTCTTCTGCTGTCAAAAGCACTTTAGGTGGCCCCTTATTCCACAGTGTAATGACTCCACCTCTACATGCTGAAATGCAGAGCATCGTATTTATGCCAGCCATCTTTTCCTGAGCTTCCTAACAGGAGCCTAGGTGACAAGAATGTCTGTAAGAAGGCACCACTTGTGTCACAGCCACCAGATTTGTCTCCATAACTGTAACTGACATAAAACGGTTAGTTTTTGTCATAAAATGCAGCTTCCTTTATTCACCTGCTCCCTGCAATTTAACTTATAGTATAATACCATATTAATACCATATTGTAACTACTAGAATCACTGTACCGACAGTTTGAAGAAGAATGTCATTGTCTACCAATACAAGATCCATATCTTCTCCAGAATGCAGTTTTGATCAGAGGTGATAACTATAGTACATTTACCCACTTGCTGTACTTAAGTACAGTTCTGAGGTACTTGTATCTTACTGGAGTGTTTCAGTGTCATGTTACTTTAACTTTTACTCCACCATAATTCAGAGATAATTATTGTACTTTTACCTCTCTACATTTTTTTTTTTTTAACATTTAGTTACCATTTACTTTTTGTAGATTGAGTTAAAAAAAACACATGAATAAATAATAAATGCTGAGTAAAGTAAAATAAATTATTACATTTACATTATATTTAAAAGAGTAGGAAAATTCAAGGGTTTTTCTAGGCAAATACTTGCACTTTTACTTGTGTATTGACTTTGTGTACTTCAAACCTCTGATTTTAATAGTGAACTAACACTATAAATCATTATCTCTTTCCAATGATACATGTTTTGCCAAAGGTTAATATCTTGTAGAGCAACATACTTTAGTAATAGGCTTAGTTGTGGCGAAGTTGCACAAAATTGCCATTAATAATTTTTTTAATAGTTTTGTGTTTCATAAAAGCTGAATTTGTTAATTTGATTCTTTTAAATCTAATCCCAACTTCATTCAACAGTCCAATGGTGAAAATTCTAGTTATTAATAAATCGTAGTAATTAAGAAAAAAATAAGGACCAAGATCTGTGTTACTATAGAGACTTGGTATGAAACAATAACAGAAAACCTGTATTAGAACCACTCTGGTAAAGTACAAGTACCACAAAATTGTAATCGTAGTTACTTTGTTCCTTCTGTATTGTGTCATATTTCACATGATGTGGTACTGTAGCGGACAGTAGGTAAATGAGATGAATACATATGGCCTCCATCCAAACCCTCTTCACACATATTGTGGGTGGAACACAGAGGATAAATAACTAAAAATAAATTCCAACCTCATTCTTTGGAAATTTAAACAAATTCTCATTTATCATCATATTATAATTTCCAATTACCATCAAATCTATACATTTTCTGTTAGTTATTAGCTCCTATAAGCCTTAAAGGGCAAATTTTAACTTATTTCCCACAGTCAGTCTTCATCTGGCATCCTTATGTTAGTATATCACACTGGTTTTAGCTAAAACTGTCATGCAGGTGATTTTTTTCAGTTCATGTTGTCACAGTTGATCTGACTATGGAGGTTGTAATCTTGGTCAACTTCCTCCACAAAAACAACTCCTCCATATGACATCATGTTAATAAAATTGGGAAACTGCATAAAAACAGATTGAACTTTTTGGTTGTAATTACATGTAGCTTGTTCAACAATTGTTCTCTTTAATTGCCCAATATCAGTGTAACAATGACAATTTAATTATTTCAATAATTTCTTAATTAACAAGTGATAAATCCATGAAATAAATGAAACTTTAAAAAAAGTGTCATTTTGAAACTAATACAGATACATCTTACAGGAGTTTCTGACAAACTTAGTTCATTCTGTTGCTGCTCTTTAATTCATTTAGTATCCCGTCATTTACCTAATTTTATCCCGGGGCCTTTGGATGTTTCTTGCTGCTCCTCCTTTGGCCAAACGCTGCTAACGGGATAACCCTCAGCAGATTTGGGCAGGAGCCCAGATTTTCTGCTGCTCCGCTGGGATGGAGGCAGGCCCCACCAGACACAATTTAGGATAATTAAGGGACTGCTTGAGGAGATGTGTGATCGCACGATGCTCACAGACACACAGACGAAAGCTCACATTGACACATGCAGTGCCTGCTGCATTCTCAGTGCTTTCCCCCATTCATCCTACCTCCCCTCCACACACACACACACACACACACACACACACACTTCTCCTCTCTCAGGGGTACACATAAGTACACGTTCTCCCTCCCACAGAAGGAACTTCAAGGAGCTCTGAAACTAGCTTTGGCAGCTCCCGCAGCTCTTCAGGCATGCACTTCCCCACCCAGCCCTCACCCTCCTCCCTCACGATCTCCACCTGCATGCTATACTCGTCCACCCACTCTCTGTCTGTATGCCACTCTACAGTCTGCCTCCCCCGCCCACTGTGGCACTGTCGCTATGCAGCATCCAATGTCTTTACGGCCTCAAAGTGAAAGTCATCTGTAATCTTTTCTTCCAACACTGATTTGAGGAACACCCCAGCTGTCACACTACACCTCCTGTTCGCCTATATTACGCTGCAGAACAATGTACAGTATATCCTTGTTTTTTTTGGTTTTTTTACCTTAGACTATCAAAAGTTTAATTCTTCATTTCAATACAATTGTTTGGTGAATTGGTGAACTTGTCTGGACATGACCTAGAATTGAAGTTACACCCATATGTCAGCTTAAAGATACTATACAGAGGATTTCCTCATTAGTGTGCAACTGTGAAATTAATTATGATGGCAAAAAAAGAGGCTCTGGACGTTTCACTAGCTACAGTGATTTGCTTTGTACTTCCTTTGGGTCCAATTTGAATGTTCCTGAGCTCATTTCTCCACATGTAAAAGGATTCTGGTACACTGGTTACTTATGCATCAAAGACAGTAGGGAGCCGATATAATGAATACACCAATGGAAGGCACCCCAGAAGAACTTTTGAATGTAGCGCTGTTAGCATATAGGCTATAAAAACAATGCATTTGACAGCGCTGTCAGTGTCAAAGGCTACACTTGACTTAAGCTGCCATTCAAAATAAGCTATTAAAATGCAAGGCAATGAAAGAACTGTAGAAAATCAAATTTAAGTTTTCTACTGTACATACATAAGTATGCAAGTTTAATTAGCAAAAAAGATAAAATACAATTGTATCTGAAAAAAAAGATTTTTTTGAAAAATGAATCACTGTTGTTTAAAGAGCAGTTGTAACGTTATCTTTAAACAGCATTAAACATGCAGTAATAATGCAACAGTGTGAACTGTCGTTTTGTCAAAAGGTGGATTAACAGGTCATGGACAGTGTTGTCCATTAAGCCATTTGGTTTCTAAATTTACAGTAAACCTTTACTCTTATGAACATTCTGCAGAAGCTTTATGCAAACTTTATTCTGTTTGGAAAGTTTGAACTTCCTGGTATTATTTATTTTTATTATTAAACTATAAACCGGTCTGTACTGTTGTATAGTGGCAAACACTGTATTACACTACAGTATTTGTATTTGAGTGTAATATTTGGTAACTTCATTTCACTTTTTCTCTCTATTTCTTCTGACCAAATTGTCACACAACATGAAAGAAATGGAAGACTGTAGAGTAGGGTAAATTGAGAAAAATTGTGGAAGCCTATTCATGTTCACATAGGATTGCATGATGTAAATTTCATAATCTTCCCACATGTCCTGCAGACGTTTTTGTGCAGCCTAACCTGAAACCATGCAGACAGTTTGTACTACAAGTAAACCAGCTGAAAAATGTGAAAAACCCAAACGAAAGCAAGTATAGATCCATTGATTGTTGCAGACAGCACACATTCACCAGCAGAGGACCATGTGCCAGCTGCTCTTTGTATCAAAAAAACGTACAACTGATATAATTATACATTATTTAAAAATGAGAAAACTTGAAGAAAGGGTGAAAGCCCTGACCAGCCTTGTTGACAGACTGCATGCAATTTTAGAAGGTTCAGGTAAATAAAGGGCAACCTCATGTTTAAATATCAAATCATTATTTCCCTCTTGCATTGAAATGATAGCTAACAGTAACTGATTTAAACTAGTGTAACTGTGTCTCCATCTGTTGTAGTTTGGTGTGTTTGTGGGACAGAAAGTGCAGAAAGGTGCACAGGCAGATTCTATTACTTTCACATTTAACATTAAATGTCACATCTGCTTCTATAATTTATTCAGTCACTTACTTAAAAGCACTAGATAACAATCACTAATAATTTGACTGCTCTGTGTGTTGTAGTGCTTGTTCCTTTTCGTTTTGCAGTAGTAATAACATTACTGTTTGGCAGGCATAATGTCGTGAATCTAAGTCAAACTAAGTTTTTTCTACAAGTGTGCAGTTTCATTTCTTTATATCAACACTCATCCTGAGTGATGACAGAGTGAGTTTGAAGTGACAGAAGCTATGGCATTTTAATGGGGAACCATTGATCAGCTTTTCTGGGTCTGTTTCCAGCTCCTGATGTGTGAACTGTGTGAGGACTAGTAGGGCATGTGAAACTTGAATACACACATTTTCAATCAGCAGATCTGCTATTGAATATATTGTATGTTATATGCAGTTTATCCCGTATAATCAAGATCTGATCTGTCACTGTCTCTGTAACCTTGAATGGAAAATTTCTAACTTCTAAATTTCTAATTTCTATTTTGACTGGTGATGTTCAATCCTTAAAGTCTACCATACAAATAGAGCCCTTGTATAAATAATGGATAACTAAAATGTGCAGAGTGTGTTTACCTGGAGTCTCAATAGAATTATTTCAAATAATGAATGTATCAATTATATACAAAGACACTTCCAAGATTGTATTTACCAAATAACTAATTATTAAATTGCAGTGCTAAGTGGACTTTAATGACTATTGTAACTTTAAATTACATGAGTGGATGTACAATATTAACCATGACCATTATACCAAAATGTGTTTGTAACATGTATTGCAAATCCTGCAACTGTAAACCCAAAAGCTTGAAAGCTTTTTTGGCTTTTGTGCAGGGAAAGCAGATTCTATAAAACGTCCATAAGTCCACAAATCTATTTTAACCCAAGAAATAAGCAGCAGTGGTCACATGACTGCTGATATGAAAGAGACGACACTACTAAAATGCTTTCAGTATACAATAAGTGCTGTGTGGATGCTGTGCTATGTGATAATTCATAATCTATCAAGTACGTTTGGAAAATACAATCCTATAATTGATAAATGAAAAAATAATAACAAAATTAATAAACAATTTTATGAGAAATATGTTGCCAGATGGTCAGGATGACTGTAGTGTCATGCCGACTGTAGTGTTGTGTGTGGCATGAAATCAACCACTGTGTTCACCTCTACCTTTACTGTACTGTTAATCTGAGAATCCCTCCTCTCTCCTTATTTCCATGTTAATAAAACACATCACCTTTCTGTCTGTTCTTGACGCTAATGAACCTCTGAAGTGTGTGGATTCTGCAGCAGTGACTGACTTACCATCCCCTCTCTGCTCTCTGTAACCAGCTCAAGGACACTTCCAATTAGCAGCTGGACTCTGATACACTGGCTTCGGTCCCTAGGCCAATCAGGCTCGGGAGGAACCATTTGATTGGGTGTCTCAGGTTGCCAGTACATCATGAACAGGCTGGCTGGATTGAAAAGGGGTTCAGTTAATTTTCTCCCTCCACTCCCCTGTCTTTTTTTTCTTTCTTTCCTAAGCTGGCAAATCCTTTAAACAAAGTTAGACCAGTTCCTCCATTTACAATTCATGAATATTAAAACAAGGAGGAATTGAGATATGTATACAGTGCAATTTGGAAAACAATCACGCGCTGATAGTTGTCAACGTGACTATCATTTATATTCAGATTTGTTATTCACAGTGCACATCCCGTGTCCTCTAACTCAACTGATAAGGAGCTGTTCAGTATCCACCAGTATAACCTCGCATCCCAGACAACCTTGATGATTCAATAGCACTTTTTGAACCTGTCTTTCCATTCTTGTACTATTGTCTTCTAGAGGGATACGACAAAGCAGCCAGGTCTTGAAGGAAAATGTCTGCCAAGACACACTTGATGTATTTTAGAGAGGAGTGGCAGCTCTTCCTGAACGTCTTTTCTTTGCATTACATATTTTTTTTCTGAGAGACATACTGTACTGTATACATAAGCAAAAGTTCATAAAAAGTCAAATAAATAACTTGAAGGACTCTCTGTGACCCCATCTCAGGTTGGGGTCGTGCTGCACTACTCGTCTCTGTCGACCATGCTGTGGCTCGGGGTGACGGCGAGGAACATTTATAAACAGGTGACCAAGAAGCCTTCGCAGAGCCAAAATGGTGACCCGCCTCTGCCCCTAAAACAGCCCCTGTTGAGGTAAGCGCAAATGCCCTTGCACACCTCCTCAGCCCTGACTGCATCAAGTAACTATATAACAACCTGTGTGTATGTCTTTTTGTGCATGTATGTGAGCAGTATTTTCAATACTTCTTACACTGTCAGTGCTGTTTGCTGTGTGTCTGCTTCCTTAGGCCAAGGACTGGTTCGCTGCACAATCATTTGCTTTTTCATTTCATTTTATTTGTCCTGACTGAGTCTGTGTGATGTGCAGTATCTAGAAGTCATACATCATGTGGCGTTTTACCTCCTTGGTAAGAATTAAATGACATGACCTGAGGTATTTAAATAAACCAATTAGTCACAACATTAACACCAACTGGTGGGCAGGCTTTTTGTTGGTGATCGCAGTCTAAAAGTTTGGCAACCACTGGTTTAAGCCTATTGACATATATAGCAAGCCCACATTTATCAAAATTATACCATAAGTACAATAAATAAGATTTAATAAATGTACTTTTTTACTTAATTTCTGTTGCATACAGTAGATATACAATATATATATATATTGTTATACTGTGTGGTGTATTAGGTTACAGTATTTCTCTCTCTGTGTGCACAGGTTTGTATGTGTGTTATTTATGCTAGCTTAAATCCATTTTTTTCAGGTATTTGCTGGCTCATGTTTCCTTTAGTTGGCAACAATAGCTTTACACAGATGAGTTATTGCATTGTTTATCTGCAGAGGCATCCACAGCTAGTTTGCATTCTTTCAGGCCTCTGGCTTTGTTCACTGTGTGGTGACATGGCTGTCAAAGGATTCCTATTTATATCGTTGGCTCTCCTTGTGGATTTCTCCCACATTTGCTCACGTTGAGAAATTGCATTTTTAATCTGAGTCACTGTCCACAAGGGAAGAAGTTTAGGCTTTGAATGGTAATGATTCACTTAATGTGAAAATTAGATAAATGCCAGAGATTAGTGAAGTCGAGTGAAATTTTTAATAAGTCAGATTTGTGAAATGAGGCCCATTTAGCTCAAAATCTCCTGTAAGAGGTGACATTCAAGGTGTAAACTGCTATTTAATAACAATAACACTGACAGAGGAACTCGGGTAATGTGAATAACTAATAATGTCACTCATCAGTATTACTCACTACAGCTTTTCCAGTCTTTTTGACTGATCATGTACAGTCATCCAACTATTTGTCTGGTTTCTAGTGAAGTTAACTTGACTGGCAGCTTGTTTTAGCATCAGCACCAGTATTAAACTGTAGCCCAGTTATTTCTGACCTAACCAGGCTGTTTGTACCACATATCATATTGCGAAGGGAAGGAAATGTATTGTCATAATATTTATCAAAAGCCAAATGGGTGGTTATACTCTCCTTCATTCAGTGTTTCATATTTGTTTTTATATGGTTTTATATTGCTATAAACGCTGCTACAAACCGCACTTGGTGTTTGTGAATGCAGCTTCACTCACCAGTGCCTGTGTGCCACAGCACAGCACACACTGGGACACGTCTGTCCAACTTGCATTTGTTTTGTGGTGTGTGCATTTCGATTGTATGAAGAAGTAGTGTAATATCCACATTTATATGGAGGAATCTCAGATTTTACATGTGTTTTATTTGTATTTTTGCAGGCATTTGTTATAGGAGGAGTAGATTGTACGGAGGAAGACGAAGTATGAAGAAAATAACAACCTGTTACCAGCAATTCCCCAGTGCTATAACTAATTACAATTACCTCCACCACACAGAGGGTTGCCAGGAGCCTTATCGCAAATCTACATGCAGTTAACCTTTTGAACTATTTAATTCCAATTCAATTAGACACACACATCAAATTGAATTTATGCTTTTTTTTCCCTCCATTCGTTCTCCATTTCATAGCGTTTCTGCTTACTCACAACATTTGGCATGTTTAAGAGGATCAGCTTTTGGACACATACGGTGCTCTTCCTCTGCAGCGAGAAGGTGCTGTGTGAGCTCTTCTGCACATTGCAGCTGTGGTGCAGAGCTGAACTCCAGAAGCTTGAATGAGAAATCCTGTTAGGGGAAGGTTTGAGAACAGAGATACGGAGGCAAACAGAGGGTGCACCGTAACAAATGCCTGTTTGTCATTTAATCTTTTATTCCATTTTAGAGTGTCATTTTCTTAAAGCTGTTGGAAAATATCAAACGCTGTTTCAGTTGCCTTTTCTTGAACTTTATGAAATATTTCGAAAAATATACATTGACACCACACATAAAAATGATTTCATTGGAGAGTTGCACTGGATTTGAACCCCACAACACAAACACAAAAGCTTTTTGACTCGCTTTATATAGAGTCTCAGAGGATCATTATGACACACACAGCACACACATACACTTTCATTACCCATACCATAAGAATATTATCAATAAAAATCTAAAAATGATCAGTATAATGCATGTCTGACAGAATTAAAGCTGGAATATGCTCAGCGATGTATTCTTGAAGTGTACCTGAAAGTCACTGAGGATAAGTACCTCATCAGATTAGGATCCCCTCAACCTATAAGCAGTACTTTTCTTGCGCAGCAAATCCTCAGACACCTGCGTGATACAGGAGAGGTTTTAATATGGAATGTTCTTGAGGCTCTCCCATCATGCACTGCTTGTGAATGAGATAATTTGTCTGGGGGAAGGCGGAGAGATCGTGTGGCGCAGCAGTCGAGTTGATCCACAGTGATTGACTGTAATGCTCCCCGTCAGACAGACTCATGCAATGAGACTTAGCAGCTGGAGACAAATCAATTTTTCCTCTGAAAACTCCTTCCATTCCTTACACCCGTACCCAACAAACCAACCTATTCCTCCTGATCTTTTCCTGTCCCTCCACTCTTGACAGCATCTGATGGCAGATCCAACAGACCATCACACTGACCTTTGTCAGAAATCTGCTACACTGTGTTGCACCACACACATTAAATGCCTCTGCTCGTGTTATTAACTGACAGTCATCTGGTGTGATGGCTGGAAATCATTGCTCTAAAGCTACACTTCACTTTGAGAGAACGTTTTCCTTCAAGTGTAAAATCTACATCTGTTAAATGTCACCAGAATCCTCTCAGATGTCTCAGAAGAGTTCAGCCTTAATAATTGAAAACAGCCAAATTCACATGTAAAAAATTTCCCATCATACTATATGACGGTTCCCTTTTCTAAATTTTGGATGTTAGGCTCTCAAAGGGAAAATGGATAGCATTAGCGGCTGGCCAAGCATGAATTCTGAAATGATAAGGAAAAATATCACAAGACCCATCACCAGAGAAGTAGAATGAGTTCTAGATTCTTACGTGTTATAGTTTTGAAGAAACGTTGCAACATTTTGGGAAAGGTAGTAGATAGTTAGCTTAGCTTAGCTTAGTGTGTGAAAACACTTTACAGTTTTATCAAATAAATGCAATGTAGCTAACCTGCTGCAGGTGCTAGTTATCTATAAAGCAATGGTATTTATCAATGGAGTTTATTTCCCAAATTGCTGAACTATTCCTGTAAAATTAGCTCACTTAAAGAGTTCTTTAAAGAATATTCAGGCATGCATATTCTAGTCTAAGTTATTGCTGTAGCTGCACCCACTAAGGCTTGTCCTGTGTTGGAGGTAGATGACCGTCAGTTGTCCCCAGCTGTTTTATGTATATCCTGGACCAGATCCAGAGAAAAGCCATGGTCACAAAACAGAGGACAGTTCAAAAGCATAAGAACGAAGATAGGAGTCTCTATGTATCTGCTGGCTAAAAGGCACTTTGTGGTCTATTTATATCATATGATTGCTGCTCCTAAACTCACTTAAAGGTACAACTCTGTATGCACAGCCATTTTGTTAGCATCTGAAGGCCTTCTTTAATAGAATGGTTGAGTGCAAAGTGTGCAAGATCT
>OMLM01014824.1:0-10305 GCA_900302695.1 Helostoma temminkii | reverse complement strand
ATTATTTAAAAAAAAAAAAAAAAAAGACAATTTCTGTGTTAATTCTATGGTGGTATGTTGTGAAAACTCAGCAAGCTATTTTATTTTATTTAATTTTATTGCATTTATCATGCACCTCACTAGTTCTTCTCCCTAATACCGTTTTCCCCCTTTTTTAATGTCCTACTGTTTGTTATTCTCATTTTATTCTCATTCTCTTGCTCTTTTCTAGATTTGACTAAAGAAGAAGCAGTGGATCTGCTGAAGAAGTGCATTGAGGAAGTGAGTTGAAGTTGTTTAACTGTTTTTATTACTAAAAAATAATCTGGTTTGATGATATTATGTTGCAAAGCATTGCAAATAGTAAACCAGTTTCCATCTGACCATCAGATGCTGAGGAGCTGACAGCAACTGACTAACAGAAATTAAAAAAATGTTAAAATCAAAATAAATCTATGTTGTTTCATGGATTATAGTTGCTTCTTTACTTGATTCAACATCCATTCTGCTGACTTGTGCCTTTATTTTAATATTTTGTCTTATATCTTTCCTCCTCCAGCTGAACAAGCGCTTCATCCTGAACCTCCACTCCTTCAACGTCCGCTTGATTGACAAGGAGGGCATCCATGACCTGGAGAAGATCACTCCTGGCACCAAGTGACTGCTCACTGCTTCACCAATGACCCTCACGCCCCGGTTTCTCTCTCTCTTTTCTTTTTTTGTACCATTGACCTCCTCGCTCTCTCTGTTCCAATAAAAAGTGACACACAGTTGAGATACAAGCTCTTTGTCCCTGTGGTGCTTTCTTATTGCTCTCTACTTTACTCATCTGCACATAGAAAGCGAACAGCCTCCTGGCTGCGTGCTTTTGCACTGGTGCTCTGCGAGTGAGTGTGCAAGTGGGTTACGTGCACTTGGTCACGCACGTGTATTAAAACACTCATATGCACATATGGTGTTACTTAAAAAAGGAAAAGCTGTTGTGTGTTGTCGTTTGAGTGTTGTCCTTGTGCCTGGATGAATAAACTGTGTAAATATCAGCGAGATTTACTTTACAGTAAGTCAGTAAATGATTGTTTAATGTTAAAATGTATAATTTTTCAAGCAATTCTTCTGCTGTAAAGACTAAATTCACTAATTTATAGTATGAGCGAATAGATTTAAACCTGTTTTCTCACTTTTTAAAAATGATTTGACATTGAGCTCCAAAGGTAACAATAGCAGTGTGTCAGTGAAGTCAATTAAACATCATAAAATATGGCATCTGAACTGAGCGTACAGTTGTATTAACACTTTTCTGATGCAGTGACAGTGAATAAATTAACCAACTATAGGAGGTTGACATCAACAACTGCAGAACTAATGAATCAGATTACACTGAACTGTAGTTTACATTATGTACATAACAAATCAGTCTCATACTGTCTATTAAATCTGCCCTTCACCCAACCTGATACCTTGGAAAGTTAAAATCGATTAATTTTGTGTAGGAATTCATAACGGTAAAACTATTGGGATAGTTGAATAAGTATAATTATAAATAATTATTAAAAAAGTTGTCAGAAGTCAACTACACAACAAACAGTACATAACATGAAGTGTCCTGGTAGAAATGTACATTTAAAGTTTGATTTGAAACAACACTTAAAACACTTACAGTACAGCCGGTTGGAGTGGTCTGTACGATCAATGGGGAACCGCTGAATCAACATGCTCATTCGTCTGAAAAGCCACTGATGGAGATGTGACCAGTGCCAGCTGAGCAGGACACAGTGCAATAACCGGGTAAACAGACAACCTGACATTGGCCAGTGCCCCAACATCTATTACTGGAAATAGGAATAAACGTATGAACTCTTCTGTGTCTCTGAGGGGTGCTGTGTGAAATCTGATACACAAGTGAGGTGACGTTTCTGTTGGGTCTGCAGACCATGATTTATAAATGAAAACAATCTGTAGCCCACTAATCTCTGCCTGAGCATAGAGGCTAAAGGCTTTATTAGCTGCTGCTGGTATTAACACATCCAAACCTGTACGCTTGTGTTGAGTTGTATGTTGGGTAATGTAGGCAACAAGTTTTAACAATGAAGACTTAAAACACTTTAACTGTGCTTCTGCTGTAGAGTAATGATGTGGTCTAAGTCTAAGCATAGTAGCCTACCTCTTTACTCAGCGCCCCCCCAGCTTTTTAGTTACACATGATTATCTCTGTAGTAGATGGAGTTTGTCTGGTTTTTCATTATGTGACATACCTGTGGAAATTTTGAATTTACTTTATTACTTAACTCAGTTTCTGAACTCCAAACTAGTCATGTAATAATAAAGTGAACCAACCTCATGATAACTGAAATCTTTGTGATGAAGACTGTGAGATGCAGTTTAAAGCTTGAAAAAAAAACTACAATATGCAACATATGAGAATAAAGCTAGTGGTAGCTCTGCCCAGCCCTTCAGGTTTGAGTCAGTGAGAATTGTTTCACCTACAAATGTAAAATACAGCTGAATGTATGCATATTTCCTGGTATTTGTATAACATCTTATAATTGAATTACATGTGGTTTTTGGAAAAAGTAGTAGACAAGTTAATGTATCTTTTTCACATTTTAAAAAACATTATCATACTTTAGTTAGTTTATAGAAATAGTGAATTTTATCTAAATCATGAATCAAACTGATCAAGTTAATCAGTTTTACAAATGTTTTTATTGCTAAATAGTTTAAATTTAAATGCTTTTACTCTGAAATATGTTTTCAGCTCAGTAATGAGCCTTCGCTTGAACTAAAACCTTTACTAATTAGAGATTTAAATAATAAGCAGCTTCTAAAATAATTAAAAAGTCTTCAGTTTTTCCTCTATGCCAGGTGTGTTACAGTAAATGAGCATACTCACACACACAACCAGCTTGTCCTGGTTGTGTGTGTGAGAGACAGACAGCCCATGTGCATGTATACGAACGCACGAGACAGTGTGTGTGTGGCTCTCTCCACCACAGACAGGTGATTAATAAACATTAAACAATCCCTCCTTTCTCCAACACACCGGAATCTGACGGGAAGAGCAGCATATGTTTGCCTGGAGGCACAGAGAGCGATGGAGAACGGCCCCGCTGAGTGTGAGGTAGAGGGAGAGAATAGGGGAAAGGCGGGAGTGGGGAGGAGGAGGCAGGGGGAGCTGGGTTACAGAGAAGGAGATAAAGGGATGGTGGGGAATTGACACAGGAGGGTAATGAGATGGGAGGAGAGAAAGGGAGATACGGCAGGTAGGAATGAGTGATGTCTGAGAGTGTATCAGACGACACATGTACGTGTGCTGTCCCTGGAAAGCAGTAATTTCACTCAGTATCTCATCCTGGTTAAATAAAGTGAAGGCCTGTGCAGGTGGGAGGAGGGAGAAAGCACAACATATGGGTTGAGGGTGAGCTGAGGTGTGAGGCTCGTTGGGCACTGGGGGTCGCACTGCTGCTACTCTTCTCCCAGGTACGGTGTTCAGGGCTGCAGCTGTGACACCACCATCTCCCCGGGCACCTGCTGGAGCCCTGCATGCATGGAAGGGCCCCTCTTGAGTGGCCCCTCGGGGGGCACACAACAGATCCTAAGCATGATACGGGTGTGAGAGAGAAGGAGAAACCGATGTTCAGGCTTGGCAAAGGTCAGCGGAATGATTAGTTGATTAACAGATTAGTCTGTTGTTAGAAAATTTAAAATAATGAGTTAATTTTGTAAATTATCAACTAAAAGATTTGCTGCTGTTCTCACTTTGATGTCTTTGTTCAACATTTATTGTTTTTTTTAACAATTACAACATGAATATCCTGTAGTTTTGTCCAAACTTTTGTCACTTCTAATATTTTTTGACTAGTATAGATTTATTATTGCACTTGGAGAAATTACAAAGAGATTCATAATAAAAGAGGGGTCAGAATTAATCCATAGTACAAACTCCAGCTTGTAAATTCCTGATGTAAACTAATGCTTCCGTCTTGCTAAATTATAACAATGCTGACAGTGACCATGCTGTTATTTAACATCCACGGAGCTGCAGCTGATGGGAACGGCATCTGATTTGCAATGGACATATTAAAAGTTTGACCTGATGATTACGCTACATGACAATATCAGAACCACTAGAAGTCAGCTGGATGCATCCTCTGGAGACCCTGAATGTCTGCATGGAAAGCAGCTGACATCTGTCTTTTCTGTTTAACATCATCCTACTTTCATTGTCTTCTGGTTTTGGACTGATGGTCACACAAAACAACAATCTTAAGAATTTGGGTTCTGTGACATTTGTCACCATTTTCTGACATTTTATGGATGAAGCAATTAATAGTTTAATGGAAAAAAAACAAGTAAGAGATAAATCAATAATGAAATTAAGTGTTGGTTGTAACCCTAGCTTTGACCTTCCTCTTCAAGAGTATATGCTTTGCCTGCAGGGATTAATAAAAATGTTATTCTTGAGACAGAGACAGAGGAGCGGAGGCATTATGATAAAAACACAATAAAAGAAAATACATATCCATTACCACCTTTGAATTCAAAAGTAAGTTTAAGTGGGCAGCAGCTGTTAGACATGCCTGAAGGTCCCATTACATTTTATTGTTCTGATATTTCAAATAAAAACACACATGAAATCCAGTCACTTCTTAATACTTTAATAATATATTACATTTATTCCATAACACAATAATAATAATAATAATAACAGTAATAACATTAATAATAAACATACACAGAAAGTACAAAATGATTTGTGTAATTTTCTTAAGTTACCAACACGTAGTACTTCAAAATAAAAGAAAACAAATCTTCTTTAGCTGCCTTTGACTCCTCTTTATCCCACTGCCAGAGAATCCAGAGAACCCAATTTCCCATGATCACCGACTAAGAAGAACTACATATGGAAATTGTCCAAACAGGTGGAGTTAAAAATCTCCCATAGTTCCAGAGGAGCAAACAGCAGGTCGTTGGATATGGCTTACGACGCTTCCCAGAAGAGTTCAGACCAAAAAAAAGTGTGTTTAAGTGTTTGTGTGTGTGATTGACCAAAGGCAGTGGCTTCTAAAACACGAACAATGTGACATGTTTACCAAAATAAATACGAAAAGGAAGAAATTAAAACCACGCTGCTGTATGTAGGAACTCTTCCTGGTGTTCTGCAGATTCCATAGTGACACAAGCCAGCTACTGAGAAGAGAGGTCCATGCGTCATTTAGAGTGAGGTGGTTGTGGGCACACATTACAGTACAGATATCATCACAGACCCTGTTCTCCTCAGTCAGAGGGGCTGCAGGGGTTTCTGGGAGGTAAAAGTCTCAGTATTTATCCTGAGGGCGAAGGTAAAGACGTAGAGGGGCAACACATAAGTACAAAAACGTTTTTTAAAGATATGATTTTGTATTTATCAGTATTTAAATGGTGTTAAAGTTGGTTAACGTGTCCAACCCACTAGTAGTCGTCTTTAAATGATAAGATTTCCAGCTTTAGTAAAAAGCCACAGTCAAGTTGATGAAGAGTTGAGTTTTAATATTTACATCAGATTTGTTGAATACTGTCTACCTGTTTTTTTTAATACTATTTTTAAAGACTAATATGTGTCTAAATTGTGCAGAGGTAAGGAAGAGCCCCTCACTTGGTGGCGAGCAACATGCTGCGTCGTGTTGGGAGTTGGTCAGGATCGCTCTGCCTGCACAGATACTCAGCTGTGGCTCTGGCTGGAAACTCTGTCTCACACACATAACCAAAATCCCGCGCCAGATGGACAGCTTCACCTGGAGGAGGAGGCAGAGTGACAGAGTGAGGGCATGTCTACTGAAATATGAAAGCAGTCAGACTAGTACAGCACAAAAACAAACTGTCTTACACATTATTTAGTCAAAAAAAGCAGCAACTACTTCTGTGTGTTTTTAAGAGCCAAAGGTCAGTGCTTCAGTTTGGAAATAAGCATCCATATAAATGCTTCTAAATGGCACACAATCGATTGGGTTGGCTACTGAGGTGAGGTCAGGTCAACACAAACTCTGCAGCCATTTTTCTCACTTTCACTTCTCAGACAGTTCACTGCTCTTTGGCTCTGGGAGGCAGCCGCAGCTCCAGCTTTTTAAAAGACACCCTCCACTTGTGTGCGCGCACGAACGCATGCAGCTGTCCGTGCTGTGACTGTTTATTCATGTCTTCTCATGCGAGGATATTTCTATGTGAATGTGTGT
Organism: Helostoma temminkii; assembly: GCA_900302695.1. Classification (NCBI taxonomy): domain Eukaryota; kingdom Metazoa; phylum Chordata; class Actinopteri; order Anabantiformes; family Helostomatidae; genus Helostoma; species Helostoma temminkii. Next base: position 4,117 of record OMLM01014824.1, on the reverse strand, counting down.
CTCTATCTGTCAGGATATATGCAGGTCACTGTGCGTGTGCGTGTGTGTGTGTGTGTGTTTTCCCTACCCTCCACTAGAGATGTTAGCAGAGTGACGTTGGCTGCCTTGCGTCGCCCAGCGGGCAGGTTGAGGCCAATCTTCTCTAGACGCTCTCTCAGACAGCGGCCACCATTCTTTGACTTCGCCCTGAGGGGAGACAGGGAGACAGAGAGAGCACTTTTTAGGAGATGGTCCCTGAGTGTGTGTCTTTATGAGTTTTGTTGTGCTTGCTTGTGTACGGCTGTATCTCTGCATTATGTCTATAGCTGCTCGGGTGTGTATGCATTTGTGTTTTTGTTGAAAGCTGAAATCTCCCTATGTTCCCTGTCACCAGCGATACCATCCTGTACTGTCAGTGTTTTTTTCCTTTTTTTGTTCTTTCTTTTGCTTTGCCTATTCTCACCCCTTTCTTTATTCTTATACATTTTAATTTAAGAATGTTTAAATATTTATTTATGCACAAATATTTATAGTTTTTATATGATGCAGCAGTTGTGGATGTAGTATCCCAAAACTTAATGTATGTAAAAGCAGCAGTAGCACTTTACAAAAAAACACACCTAAACCACATATCCATAGTAAAAGTACTCATTATGCAGAGAGTAGTCCCTGTTCTATTACTTTTCTTATATTAATATATTTTAGGCACTGATACTATTGTGGAAGTACGCATGAAGCAATTTTTTTTCATACTATATTTTATTTTATATACAGGATATATATATATAGCTGTGGATTAAATAGAAGTGGACTGGATTAAAAAGAACATTTCTTCCTAAAATAAAAGTAAAAAACAAAGTGATTGGTTGTGATGTGTTTCTCTGCTGAGAAGAGCCTGGATTTAGAACATTTACTAACCTTTGGATCTTTTAATTATGTCCTTTTATAGTATTTCAGCCTGCAACCCAAATCATAAAGTTGTTCTCTTGCCCTGAAGCTGTAGCTCATTAAACCACATTGCTTCTCTTGTGATTTAGTCCCATGACCCATTTTGTGTCCCAAACCCCAGCCCCACAGTTAAGTTAAAACTATTTTATTCTGAATAGCTTTTTTTTCCAGTTTAGCTATTGGAGGCCTCATGGATAAAACTTTCCATTATCTCAAAACAAACAAACAAATAAAGCATAAACAAGGCTGACAATTGTTCAATTACTGTGTATTTTTGTTTTTGAGTTTAGTCCTAATTTAACTTTTAAAAAAACATCTATAAAGCTACATCACATCCTCTCATTCCTCATCTTCCTCTTACCTGCGGAGGACTCCACCCAGCAGAGAAGCGTTGAGGCACTCAGGTGGGGACAGGCGTCGTTGCACCTCCCCGACCGTCACCTTGTATTTGGAGGTGGAGCTGAGCAACGACAGACGACCAGGGACAGAACAGAAAACCTCAGCTGGGTTGGACACGGCTCCCATGCCGAGGCCCTCCTTACCGATGGACAAGGCTGACAGGGACGAGCCGTTCAGCTTGGACGGGATAGGAACTGAAGATGGAGAAGAAGCAGAAAGTTGAAAACAAAAAAAGAAAGTTTTGGTGTAATATACTTTTGGGCTATTTACATTATGTGTCTTGGGTGAAAAGTGACAGACAAAAACTTGATAAAAATACCAAAAATTTAACACACACACACAAAAACAGGTTGCACAGAGAAAAAAGAGCTAAATGATAAATAAAGATGAATAAAGATCATCAATGCTAAACATGTCTTGCAGTGTTTGTTTGAATGACAGCGTGCTCCTCCTTCTCCTCCTCTCTAATCTATTCAGTGTAATGTTCTCCCCTGCGCTGACAGCTCTAATTCTGGAGTGCTGCTTGTTGATTCTGTTGTTTCAGCTGCAGGTGGTTACGTTTTGACTGTGCATTCTCAAATAGCTTCATTTCACACCTTGACAAGCTAATTAACGCTCACTTTTCTGCGCTGCGATAAACTTTTCAGACTCTGATGAGTTTTTCTGTTTGTCTTTTTTGGTGGGGGTCAAAGATCTGCAGCACGTTGTTCCAACCAGTTTAAAAGTTACTATTAGGAAGCTACATGGCTTTGTTAAGCATTGTCCATCTGGTTTAGCTATCCACAATACCTGTTGTATCACTGGAAACTGAAAGATGTTCAACTTAGCAAATCCAAAAAATGATATATTTTGGTGCAGACACCAGAGTCTTCTTGTGTTTTTATTTTCAATCTTTTTATGCCATCTTCTAAAGTGTTTGATGAAATTATCTTTGCAGTCTCAAATCCTAAATCCACTAAATCTGTAGCTGTGTAGGCAGAACAGGACTGAAATCAATCAACCTCTTGTCATACTTAGAAATATGAATCATCTTCTTTTTCCTTGTAGGTTTATCTTTAAAGGGTCAGCTAATTCTTGTGTAGATTTATCCATGCATCAGCTCATTTTTGTGGTTTTACAACACATATATAATAGAGATGAATGGAAATTAGTTTCTGGTTTCTGTTTAATTTCTAGAAACAATCCACAGACCTGAATGTGAATAGTTTCGAGTGGAACCACATTAAATAGTACCAATTAGCTTATTGTATATTGTCTGTGCATTTTAAATCCGATTTTCAATGCTGTCAGCACCACAAAATGAAATTCCATTCACCTATTGTGTTGGGGTTGTTGTAGAAACATCAAACCCTGTGCACATTAAACACTGTCTGCGTTACTGGATACTGGAAGTCGTGCAGAGAAGATCACCTCAGTCCACCAGGTCACCTTGAACCTAGACATGCGACTAATTTAGCCAATTTAGCTGTTTGCAGTTACAATAAAACATGATTTTGTGTAGAATTTAAAAGAATATGCAACACGTGCAAAGAATTCTTTCTCATTTATCCCCAGTCCTCTTGTCTTTGGATTTTCTTCCTCTTTCTGTTTAAAAAAAAAATTCTACAACTGTAAGCTGCAATGCTGCCTCTCCCTTTGCACTCTGCTGTCAGTGGGTGGCCTCTTTGCAACATCCTGCTGTGCAGCATATTCTCCAAACTAAAAAAAAGAAATCTCTTAAAATCCCTTCATTCACAACCATCCGATCATGCAGCCGGCGAGGCCACAGAGCAGTGGAGTTTCCTCTAAAGCTCTCTCTCCTTTGTCATCTGTCTGCCCCTCCCGTTCTTTCTCTTATCATCTTTCACTCTCTTGCTCGACTCTCTCTTGTGCCTCCCACTCTTCCCCTCTCTTCCCCCCTCTTTCCTTTCTATATTCCATCTTGTTCTCTTCTCCCAATTGGATTTTCTTATTCATGAAGGCTTTAGGTTTGCTCTGCTATCTTACTGTGAGTGCTTGCTGAGGAGGAGTCTCGATGATCATTCCTAAGCGTTTGGCAAACAGAATCGCTGTCACTTCATCAAATGTGCCGATTTGCAGCAGCAACAAGATTCAATCCGTTTAAATCACACTGGAAATGTATAAATCTCCTCTTCAGGGACCTGATTTGGAGAATTACATCCTTGTATTTGTGAAAACTTTATGGCATTGAGGGGTTCAGACCATGAGAGGTTTGAATAGTGTGATTATTTAAAGTAGGAGGTAAAAAAAACATTCAAATGTGAATCTTTGATGTGCAATTGGAGTTTTAATCTATTAGAAACTAAATTTTTGAATAACTTAAAAATTAACTACAGAAGTTTTTCAGTTAAAACACAAAGTATCCACTATGTTTACATGTTACTTCAGCAAAGTACATTTAATTATATCCACATTTTGCACAACCAAATAGGCTTACTGTCTTTTGGCTATGAGGGTTTTTTTCGCAGTATCACACTGCACCAACTACAAATCCAACTTGAATTTTCTAATCGTGCCCTTGTGTCTTCTGTCACTCAGAGTCTGTAATATTAGAGCGATCATACTCTGCAAATTTCCCCTCAACTCTTCTTTTATCATGTTCCCCTCCCTTGTCTTCTTTGCCCCACTTCTCTCCTCTTCACTCTAATCCCTCTCACTCTCTCTCTCTCTCTCACACACACACACACACACACTCACACTCTCTCTCTCTCTCTCATATGACCATGAACAGTTCATTAAGAATGTGTGCCTTTGGGGTGAAGTCTGCAGCTGAGTATTAGAGGACTTCTTG
>OMLM01014821.1:0-10048 GCA_900302695.1 Helostoma temminkii | reverse complement strand
TATTAAATGATATTGAATTATTCTTCAAATAAAAAAAGGTGTTTTACACAGCACATTGCTGACCTTGTCTTTTGAGCTCCAAAGATAGATCTCCCTAAATCCTTTCACCCTCCCAGAATCAATAAGCTAATGGAGAATGCAGGACCATGGCTGTGACTGTGTGTGTCCCTGTAAATGTGTGTGTGTTAGGCATACTGGATATTGTCCTGTGGTGAAAAGAGGGATTTGTCTTAATAGCTGAATTTCCCCATTGCCTCTGAGTCTTTTTTTACCCTATGATGTGTGAAAAGAGCAAATAGCTAACCTTAGCTTTGCTGCAGTGGGAGTCACCAACAGGACCACAGCCACTGCTCTTTCAGACTCTAAAAGACTCTCACACACAAAGAAACACACATCCTTTTTACTTTACAGTCAGCATGTTCCTGTGGTGGTGTGAAAAATTTGTGATTTGGTGCTTCTCTGTGGAGTCCTAGTCCTTTCATGCCAACACACACACACACACACACACACTGACACCTTCAGAGGATTTACTGCGCTGTATTACATATTTGCTTTGTCCAACATCCTGGCAATAATACACAAGCTTTGGGAATATCTCTCTCCCATTTCTGGAATTGGTTCTATCGCTCTTTTTCACCAGAGCTGACACATTATTTTGCCCTTAGTGCGCTTGCTCATGCTCTCTCCCCTTTGCCCACTCTCTTTTGCTCTACCTCCTCTCCCTCCTTGGTTCAGCTCCCTCAGGCTAACAGAGAAGTTTGGTGCCCTTTCACTGTGTCTGGGGTCCTGGTTTAGGACAGAAAATCAGTCACAGTTACACATATTAGATTAGAGACGGAGGGAAACTAAATTGCCCCATTCTCTTCTTCCTCCTCTACTTCCCAACATCCTCTCCTCATCTTCTTCTTCTTTTCTGCTCCCCACATCCTCCGATTCCCAAAGGAGGTAGAATGTCATTGTTCTCACTTTTTCTTTTTTCTATCTCCATATTTCTATCTCCGCCTGTGTCCTTTGCCTTATCGGCATGTGTTGGAGTTCCAGGGACACATTTGTGGAGGAGAGAGCTTTCTGTTACTTAAGGCATTTTAAGGTTAACAGTGTCTTTATTTTCTTGGTTTATTTGTCCTTTGCTATCACATGTTCTAAAATGTTCTTAAAATACCTAACAGCAAAATGTGACATTTTATTGTGTTCATCTTATCCTTATTTAATTTGGTCATGACAGTTTCTCAAACACTGTTTTAGTTTTGTTGTTTTCACAGCATTGTCTTCAAGTTCAAACTTCAAATTTATAAGAAATGCCTTAAATATGTGTAATATGTGTAGTTTGTTGTATTCCAGAGATCCTAGCATTTACGGGGACTCCATCACTTCATCTGTCCCTTTTGTTGTGCCATTTTTCTTCTTTCTGCTAATCACCCCATCTCACCAGGGAAATGGGAAGCTTGACTTTGACTTTTACCTTTGGATGGCTGTACCTGACACAAGGGCAGTCAGCCAGGATATTAACTTGGATAAATGTGCTTTTTTCTTTGATGTATTGCCTACGTGTATAATTTATCTGGATCACTTTTGTGTTGTGACTCTGTCATATTCGGAGCACTTTCATTGGAATTTTGTTTAGATTAAAGCCATATTTTAACTGAGTAAACCATAAATATCATCAGGGGAGAATGAGTAGAGAGAGAGAGGAAGAACACCAAGTCCTCCAGATAACTTCCAGTGCTCTTCTTCCTCCACAAAGACAACTAATCCTATCATTAATCTATCTCAGTGATGACAGGGGGATGCCCCCCGGCCTTACAAATACAGTACATGTCTGATAAAGACCTTTTCTATTGCCTTTCACCTCTCTGATCTACTACATAGCACATACAAGCACACCCACATATATACATTTAAGCAGAACTGTTGCTTGTCTTGATGTTGAGGTGAACACTATGTAACATCAACCCCAACCATAGCCATCAGCTGTCAGAGCTGTTTCTTGTGTACCTGTGCAGCAGAACATGGCAGCTGTTCTTACCAGTGTGGGGAAGGGCTGCCTGTGCCTCTATTTTTCTTACTTTGTATTGTCTTGCTAAGGTTCAGATTATCCGCTGTTACGCTGTCATGTTATCTAACATAATATCATCTCCAGTTAAACTGCAGCATGAATCCAAGACTTCTGTTCTGCGGTTTTTCTTCCAGGTAACGTGATTTTCCTTTTTTGTGTATCTCTAATTTGTTAAGCCAAGGGCTGTGTTGTATCATCTGAGGGCTGTCCTGAGGCAATTTGGGCTTTGGCCTGAAGATTTCTCCTTTTTGCTGCATTTTTCTCCTCTTGCTTCAAAGCTTTGTAGTGATAAGATCAATTGGATTGCTACTGAACTTCATGTGATAATGGAATTTGGTGGCTCTTTGTCTGGATGTGAATTAGAGGAGAACATTGGTCTAATCATACAGTACTCTGTGCAAATTACCAGGGATTTTCTGTGTATTAGATAATGGTGTTACATATAATATCTAATTTTTAGAAATTTCTGCCATGTCATGTTCTATTTCTTGACATTCTGACTCATTTGCTACCAATCACTTCTTTCATTTATGCTTAGGGGTATGATTTCCATTTTTCAGAGTAAAGTAAACACTGATGGGGACCAAACATCACGTTACATTTCTAGCAGTTCTGGTTTCATATCGAGATTGCATCGTGTGTGTATCATGTTTCTTGGAGACCAATCGGACGGGTTCTCATCAGAGGTGGATTTCCTCTGAAGGGGATGAGCAGGTGTTGAGCCATGGCAGGAGCCCAGAGAGAAACAAACAACATAAGATGGTTTTTGACACTCCTTTCCATCCCATATTGTGCTTCATTGATCACAAGATGGTAGAGAAAAAAAAGGGAAACAAATGAGAGAGAGTGATATGAGAGGCTCAATTATGGGGTTTGATAATTCACATCAAAGATAATGAAAGTCTTAAAGAGGCTCCCAAATCTCTCCCAAGCGTTTGTAACAACCCTCCACCTCCCCTTCCTTCTTTTTCACTCCTCTTATTTTTTAATTTCATATAGTGTATTTCCCTAACCCCTCTCTACTACCTTCGCTTCCACACTGAAATGCCAATATATCATTTTGAAGTAACACCCCAAAATGAAGTCATATTTCAGCATTTAGCCCCAGCTATGAAAAGTGAACTTCTCCAATGTCCTTCCCTGGCCTAATGGACCTAGAAATCATTCAGCCATGAACATTATGCAAATACTTGCTAAGCGTGCTCTCTCTGCCTCCTTTTGTGAGTGTCTGTCATTCTATTTAGCCTGATAAACAAGTCTGATTTTCAATTATCTCTATTCAAATGAGGCCTGCGGCAGTATTTGCTTAGAGACATCCAATTTATGTGTGTGTGTGCGTGCGTTTCTGGGTGTTTACGAGTGGAAGCATACATCTAAATGGCAGGAGTGGTTCTCAGCCATCTCTTTCTCTTTCTAAATTACTTATTTGTGCCATTTGTGTCATTGTTGGTGTGTGTGTCCAGTGATGTAACATGAAGTATGAGCATTTTTGCAAACGTGTAAACACCGTGTCTACCTGTAAAATCGTGCATCCAGGGCTTCCCTCTCTGTTTTATGGAGATGCTGTAAACCTGAGTGGCGCCCTCTTTTTTTTACTAGCGACTAACAATGGGATTTCTCTTTGACACACACAGTGTGGTAGAAACCAGCTAGGCAGGAATCATGAGACAAACAAACTAATAAACCGGTTATTGATCATGTGTCATTACTGACGGTCAGACTGTCTGTCCCAAACCAAACAGTCAGATAAGAGAAGGGCAATTGAAGTAGAACATGATTCATCTTCCTCTCTCTCTCTCTCTCTTTCTCTTCCCCTCTTCCTCACTATCCCTCTATTTCTAATAACCTTTGTCTGAAATGCCCTGCTTTACCTCCCTCACTTCTTTCCTTCCTCTCTCTGTCCTCTGTTTATGAATTCCCCTTGCTTGGCACGGCTGCCGATGGAGAAGTTTTTAGTATGCAGCCTCTCTCAAGGACAGAGGCTTGTTAGAAAGCCTATTGAGCTGTGGAGCAATAGCTGGCTATAGCCTGGCAGTGGACTCAGTGCATCTCTCTTTCTCTGCATCCCTCTCTCCCTCCGTCCCTCTCATTAATGATGTATTAGTTTATTAGGCTTTGGATATTGGGTTGGGGACCCAGCGACGGACTTCATCATGGCAGAGCTGTATAGAGAGAAAACACAGGGAGGGGGAATAGGAGCAGGGAAGCAGAGGTGCATTCAGATGTTCAAAGACTTATTCACGCTCAACACATGCTACACACACGCACATAAAATAAACATGCTCAAACATAATAACACTTGCACACTTCTCTGTCAGTATTCATGAACACGAACTACTTACTCTGGTGTGATTTAGATTGAGTGGCTGGATTAGCAGTTGTGCTTGTGTTACTGTTGATGACAGGATAAGCACAAAACAATGTCATCCTTACACTGAAGCCTCTGGTCACCTGCAGACAAAAGGTGATTTTCCCATGATGCCATAGTTGTATATATCGTAATAGTTATCAGGCATGTAAAGTGATGAGTTTCATGTGTTGAGGTGTAATGATTTTGGTTTTGTTGCACTGCTGCAAATGCATTACGGTGCACCCTCCGGTATAATTAATAGAGCATTACATTGAATTGTTACTATCCTTTACATCAAGCACTTTCCTGTAGTGGTGTCTTCTTTTGTTTATGAACTGCTGTCCATTCTTTATTATTCTTTGCTCTCATTACCGCAGTGTTTTTGCTTGTCATCATCCCCTCTTTAGGAGGAAATGCTTAAGTCTTCCTTTTCTTTGGCCCCTGGAAGTATACATACAGGTTCAAATTTTCAAATTATTATTTTTTCCTTCTGGTCCTATGTTCCCCTCATAACTCTATTCCCCAAGTTTTCCTATATAGTTTCCTATATCTCTCTTTTTGTCTTTTTTCCTATTCTTCACAATGCCCTTATCACAGTGTTTTCTATTTTTTCCTTCCTGCGTGGCCATCAATGCTTTCATCCCTCTTCCTAACATCTATCCATCCTCATTCTGTAGTGGTCCGTCTCCAGCTCTCTTTTTTCTGCATGGATGATTTTGTTTACCTACTTGTCATTGCTGAAGTGTTCATGCTCTCCATTTGAATGTGATGGGTGTATCTCTCACACACACACACACGCGCACGCGCACACACGGTATATACAAAAACACAGACATTAGCACAGATCCTAGGCTCAGTTCTGTGGCTACAAAGTAGGCCTTGAAAGCCTGCCAGCCCATCACTACTGTCTTTACCTTGTGCTTTTGCTCACTCTTTTTGACTCTCTTTCTTTATGAGGCACAGAAACACACACACACTAGCCCACCAGAATTTTTTCTTTGGTGTACATCACTGCTACAGCAATGTCTTACCTCATGGGGCGGGGGGAGGAAGAGGCGTATTTTAGAGCTAAATGGAAAGCTGTGCACTTAGAGTTTGGCTTTGGCCTTCATCTTGATGCCAGGAGACGAGAAGAGAAACTCTCTTCGCTAAGTGAAAAGAGTAGACTGAGTGTGCCTTTATGTCTGTGTCTGTGTGTGTGTCCAGATAATGCTTAGACATATAAATGCTGTCCTAATGCTGAAAAGGAATATTTGTAGTTCATTGTAAATAACACAGTTAAAAGATATTTGTAACATCAAAAGACCACCTTTTCACTTCACGCATCTGATTGTACCTTTCTGCATGATAAGATGATTTATTTTTCAGAAGTCGAATCACATTTTCACCTGAGAGCCAGCCTTTGAGAGCCAGCGGTATTCTCTATGTGTAATAGGAAGGTCACAAATTTGAATGCTGAAAAATCTTAGGAGAAAATAATTGAATAAAGCTTTAAAAGCTTTCCTTTAACACCTAATGTTGAGGTACCTTTGAGAAATGTCTATGAATACTATCATAATATGACATGTTACAAATGAAAGATGTGTAATAGCAGATAATCGAACATGGAGACTAGAACTCCGGAGTCTTTTGTTAGTGTTTTTTTTATAACAGCTGTGCCTTTTCTACTATGACTTCATCTTTACATAGTTGTTCCAAAATTTCAAATTTGATAACTTGTACTGTACATGCTTCAGTGTACACTGGACTGGTATGCTAGTTGCCAACACACTGGAAAGCTACTGTAGTTCTTCCTCAATTCCTAGAAAAGCTGCCCCAAGCTAATATCTGGCAAACTCCATGTGTAGCAGAGCATTCAAGAAAAGTTAGGACTCATAGAAGCAGAATAAAGTGTAAGTCAGTGAGTCAGGCAAAGTTTGAAAAGAAATGTCCTCAGAAATTATGTGTTACTGTCGTTCATTGTCGGTCACTGTAACACTGCTGCTGTCAGCTCTTCTTTTTCACTTTCTCGGTCTGTCTCAGCACCTTCATCTCTCTCTATCTCTTTCTCTTTTTTTTTTCTTTCTCTGACACTCCCGCACACAGAAACTGTCCACTCGACCCTTGTGCAACAAGGTAATGCCCTCCCCTCTCCCTACTGTCTGGAGAGTTTGTTTTTACTCTAGCACGGCTCATGTTTGCCAATGAACCACCGAAGCTAGCTAGCTGTAGCAGTATGCCACACTACAGAGGCACTACAGAGACACCTTACTGTCATCGCACTTGAAGAGGTAGCCAAAGACAGACAGAGCACACACACATGAATCTACTGTCGCACACTAACTAACAAGCAAACACTCTTGTGAAAATGTCACACGTACACATGTAACACAACTTTAATTGTATGACATCAGTGGCTGCATTGACTGATGCATGTTAGTGAGCTATTTATTTAATGCACTGAGAGAATAAGGTGTGTGTGCATTGTTGTTGAGCTATGCAGCACTGCTGGTAGATTAGCATGCATCACTTTCATCAAGTATTTACTGCCTGTTCCTTGGAGAGGATGAGAAGTAAATTGCTTCTCATATTAGGGCAACGGAGCCTCTGTCTTAGCTTTGGAGGACTATTCTCTGCCTTTGCTGTCTTTTTTTTCTCTCATCAGACAACCGTGTGTGCGTGTATGTGCTGGAGGTGGAGGAGGTATGGTGCTCTTCTGCCAGAATGTGCTATGTCTCATGCTCTAGACACACATGCTCAGTCTGTCTCTTTCTTTATTTATTAGTATCCACAGTGCGTCGTCCCAGCCCCCCCCGAATATGCACTGAAAGCTATGGGGTCACTGGTTCCTACTCATTTTCATAATCTGGTGTACAGAAGCAAAGGGGGTGGGGGGCAGAGACGAGGAGAGTTTCTCATCTGTCTGTTTTCCTTTTCTCTCACTAGAGAGGCAGTCGCCTGCTCTCTCCGCCAGGGAGGAAGACATTGGGAGGAAAGAAAATGGCTTCCCTTCACAATGGAGCTGAAGTCATTTGTGTGTTTTCCTCTGTGTTTTCACTCTTTCCCTCCCTCGCTGCCTTTTTATACCCATGAAGGGAAGTTTATTGAAAGCTAATGGTAACAGGGGTATTTCTAGAATTAAATTTATGCTTGTATTACTATTACTACCAAAAATATTTAAAACAATACACAATTTGTTTTAACATGCTGTCTTCTGGGTAAAAGGCTTTTTACACCTGTACTAAGAAATGTGCTGTTTACATCAGTTCGGCTCGTATTGATTGATCAGATCTCGGTATCCATATTGAGTAGACAGTGCTGACAGCACTGTCAACAAACATGCTGCCCAGATTAAGGGAAACAAAGCTTTTACAGAGGCTTGCCTGAGATAATAGGAAGGATGTTAAATTACTTTCTATCTCTTCAAGTGTGTTTGTGTTCATCACTATGATGAAACTATGTATTCTGGTGGCCTGAAGTCTGCAGTTTGAGCGTGGTCAAACACCTTTGTTTCAGGCCCCATTTCTCTCCCTTCATGTCGTGTAATTTCTCTACCATCCATATCCCTGAAACTCTTTTCAGACATGGAATGAATAAAATTGCAGTCTGTTCAAGTGACGTCTTTCTCATTCAGACGATGGTCATAGGCACTTTCCTCAAGGCTTTCCTTCAGACTTATCCATGATCATGTAAGAGTGAACCACAGTGCTCATAATATACATAATTTTTTTACATCATGTGATGTAAATGTAAGTGTATTCCAGTAGTTTAAAACTTCTCAAAAACAATCATCTTTTATAGTGAGCTGAGCTTCAAATAATGTCTGGGATCGTAATCAGTGGGACCCCTACACATAACAGTGTCAAACTGTCATAATCTTGCGTGTGCTTATCTATTAATACAACTCCATGCAGTTCAGAAATGTGTTGTAGGTTATACATAAATGCTACAGTAGGTTCAGCCTAGTAAGAATGCCATCATGGGTTTTATAGAAAAGTTAAAGAAAAAGTGACCTTGGTGGTCATTCATTCATGACACTGACATGTTCAGATGCCATTAGATTAACTCAAAGGAGTGCATGTCTGAAAGGGGCTAAATAAGTACAGTTAGTACAAATACAGACTACACAAACAAAATACACAGTTTGTATTAACAAAGAGGCTAACACCTGATCACAGCTGCAGATAGACCATTTTTAGATGATACAAATGCATCCTAAGTGTGTACTTATTTATTTAAATATATGGATGCGGAATGGATATTTATAATAGGCATAAACTGGTAATTGTATAACATGCATTGTATTGAGAGCCAGAATTTTTATAACCTACTTTAAATAACAACACATACAGTGTTCTTAAGTGTGAAATTATTGTTCACAGCTAATTGGCTGAGCTGTTTTTAGTCCTGCAGGTAACATGTTTTGAGCTATTTAGCTAAAAACACCACAGTCCTCTGACCCTTAATGGTCATAACAATTACCAACTTGAATTGTCTTGAAGTGCCTCAACTGTCTTATTTATTCATGTATGCACCAACTTGTGTTTCATTATCATTATTGTGTACTTGCATGGCCAGAGGTGGAAAATGATAAAGATCTCTAAAGACAGTGCAACCTCTCTACACACTCAAACACACCGGTTATCTGTTTCACTATCTACCCATCTCTAATTCCCCTACAGTCACTGCCTGTTTCACTATCTTTATCATGTTTCCTTTTGTGTTTTTTTTCACTGTCCTTTTACTTTCTCTCCTACATCTCTCCCAAACTGTGTTTCTTCCATTCTCTTTCATTCTGTCTAGTTTCTCTGTCTTTTCCTGGGAGACCACAAAGGAAATAACCAGAGCTGTTAGATGGCCATCCTGTGTAACCTGTGCAGGTGTGTGAAAATGGTGTTGTCCTTCATGTAGATTAAATGTATATGAGAGTTGGTAAGATAAGTATGGTGCACAAGGCCATAGCTGCAAAAGGCACATGCTTTTTCACAGCTAAAAAAGTGAATTGCAAAAATAACCAAAGGCCAATCTGAACAGATCTCATATGTTTCAGGGTCAAAAATTAACTCAAATTGCCAGTGACTCATAAAGTGTCAATGCAAATAAAAACAGAAGAATTAAGGAAAAATAGGCATGTTTTTTTACACACCTAGAGGTTAATGCATTCGTTTTATTCATGCTTTCCACCGGCCTTGGATTCTACTTCAAGTCTGAGTATTAAATCGGTAATGGTATGTAGAATTGGTATTCGCTTGGCTGTTGAACAAGGTTTGGGGAAAAACAGGCTGAGATTGAAAATGAATGTGAACTGCATGATAGTCTGCCTCCTTCCTCTCCCCTATTGTTCCCTATTCTTTTGCCTGCCTCCCTTCCCATGTCACCATCTCTCTTCCTCCTCTCTTCCCTCCACTCTTTCTTTCTCTCTCCAGGGGGATTTGACTCTAACTGGCCTTGGCGCCCATAATGAAACCAAATCTATTTAAAGCCAAAAGCGATGCAAGTTTTAATTTCCTATTCCAGACTTAACCTTTTTGGCTGCGCTGCATTTTCACATCCACTTAATAACTTTTTACCCTCCACTCCGCCACCCCTCACCCCTCTCCATCCCCCTTCCTTCATTCTCCCCATCACTCTCACTCTCTGTCGCTTCCTCTCCTCTAAACCCC
>OMLM01014819.1:17740-38251 GCA_900302695.1 Helostoma temminkii | reverse complement strand
CGCACTCACCCAGCATAATCGCAGCAGCATAATCGCAGCTACACACACACACACACACACACACACACACCAAGCCACAACACAGCAAGACACATGCTCCAACTCAACACTTTTGCATAAAATACATACAAACACTGCATGCATATGGAGGAGAATGCCCATCCACCCAACCTACACTACACTGGCAAAAACATATTTAACCTAGAGCAAAAGTAAACCAAGGCTTTTGCAGCTTGCTGGTGGCTGGCCTTTGCTTCCAAGGCACGCTGCACAGGAGAAGCTGAGGCTATGAGAGAACCTAAACAACAACAACAACAACAACAACAACAACAACACAGCCTGTACAATATGTCTGCCTGAAAGAATAAGAGAATTAGCAAGGGATAGAGCAAAGGAGGATTCCTTCCTCAATACTGCAATTCTGACAACATGAAAACTTACTCTCCCACACAAATCCAGTTAGGTATTACTTTAGACGTGCAGACCAAAGTGTGTGCACATATGATTAAAAATGTTCAGCTATAAATCCAAATACAAAATGCTCTCGTAACATGGGCAGACATTCCTGTACAGTAGGAATGACCATGCCACTGAATGTAGGTCACTATCTGTTTGTCTTAAAATTCTGGCATGACAACTACATGTTGATTAGTTGTCTGTTTCAGAAGTCAAAGTTATGGCATTTCACTGTAAGATATTTTTACTTTCTTCAGTAGTATCTGAAAGTAGCAGCTGCTACTTTCAGTTTTCTATACAATAAGCAACACTACTACTTCTGGGGACAATGACAAATATCAATGTGGCCGAATGCTATTATGATAAAGTCCAGCAACAGAAAATTAAGATGCACCATAAATAATGGTGCAGCACCATTTATTTACACAAACACATGATACAAAATCTTAAGTAAGAATGGAGTGATCAGGTCCAACATGCCTATAAGGCCAAGCTAACCCCTGCTGATACACAAAACAGATGGCACAGTCATCTCTCAGGAAGGCAGCAATAGAACAGAAAAAAGAAGGACACAGAGGATAGAGAGAGAAGGCAGGCTGTCCTTGGTGTTTACATCAAGACATGGATTAGCAGCATGGATTACTGTCACAAGATACCCTGTCTAGATCAGGGTTAGGAGGTCTAATCCACCACAGAGCTGTTGATATTACAAAGAAAGCTTGGGATTGCACTGTCAACTGGGTGCATGTCCTATAAATGATATGAAAACTGAATGAATTTAAACTGAACTACAGGTGTAGAATTCAACCTTGAGTTTACAGTGTACTGCATGTAAGGTTTAATTATTAAAGAAAGAATTCACAGTGCTTAGTTAGAGAAAAAGCTTATATCAGACAGATTGTGCAGCTCATTGTGGTGCACAGCAGTAATTATGATTATGTTGCATATCCTGAATTGTTTACTTAATTCACTGTTACATCAATGATTCTGCAAAGTCCAAGTTAAGTTTAATGTGACATTTTTAAAAAAACTAAACAGCTAAAATGCAATGATTATGGCAATAGGTAAGTGTTTACTGGGAAAAAAGATCAGTAAAGGCATGTATGAAAAGCTCATATAGCCAAACATTGTGAATGTCTGAGTCAGTGTTTCATGCATATACATTTCTGTGTAAATCATTTCCTCGCTTTCTTGATCGCCTGCTGGCTATATATCTGCTATCTGTCAGTCTCTGCTTTTCACTCTCCTAGAATGAGTCAGAGCATTTCAAAGATGGGGTCTAGGCAAAGATCCAACTGGACAACCCCTCTGGATTTTAGAGAAATAACTGACATCTGCCCATCCCCTCTCTTCACTCACTTTCACATTTTTTGGCACTTCTCTTTTCCTCTTTCACATCTGAGTGGTCCTAATCTTGCTTACTAGGATGCAATTCAAACACACTGATTTTTCTAAAACACTCACTGAAGAGTCAGACCCCTTCAGAATATTCTCTGCACATACATAATCATTCCTGCATTCTTTCAATATGTCACTAGTGGAGTTACTCCACTGCGACAACAGCAGGGACTGACAGTCCTTGCAAGAATAGAGCACTTAATTGGTCCTTGGTTCCAAAGTAAGGTCACTCAAACACACACATGCACACACATACACTCTCTCCCTCTCTTGGCTCAGGCTGTGTCTTTGTGCAGTGGGTGCTGATACAGGCTGAGGTTGGTAGAGTGCGTTATCAGTGTAGATCAAGAGGCTCTAAAGTCATTAGAACTGTTGAAGAGCACACAGGCCTGCCATCAGCGCCTCACACTGATTGGGTTAGTCTGCGTCTATCTTCCTGAGTGGGAGGGACTTTAACACAGGCCACATACTGTAGTAGTGACTGAAGAGGGCTAGGGTAACTTAATGAAGGTCTATATTCAGTCAGGGTGGCTGAGCAGTAACTTACTAGGCATTAGGGACAAATTCTGATATTATTATTATAATATTTTGATTGGAAATTGTTGTCATTTAACTGCATAAGATGTGAGATAAGCTAATATCTAGTTTAAAACAAAAAGTACAAATACAGGTCTGACTACAGTGGCACACGACCACTTTCTATTACTTATTTGTATTAGGGCTTCTAAAAGTTTAAATATTCAAATGTGGTGATAAAAAGAGCGAAACAAAGCTTAAATAAACTTGTTAAGAAAATATTACATTTGGTGTTGACAAAGACAAAATCTTCATGATTATTCTTAAAACATCACCCTCTAGTGAAGCCATGTTGTGCCATAAAAACTCATTTGGAATCAAAGGGAAGAGATATTTTGCAGTAATTACTATAAATGCGGCCAAAAATCCTTCAGAAATGGTGTTGCTAGGCACTGTCTGACAGCTGTTTTCATAGAACAAATTCAAACCCTCTAGCTCTCTCTCCTTTACTATTTCTCTCTCTCTCCCAATTCCCTAATTCCCCAAGCTAATGGGCAAACAGGAATGCAGGGCCTTGTCGACAAATCAGCTCTCGCCTCCATCAGCTGCCGACTGGCACCATCATAAGTCCCAACACGTTCTCCCTCTCTTTCTCCATCCATCTATTCTTGCTTCCTTGTACCTTTTCTCCTTCCAGCTCTCCCTTAGCTCTTCTGTTATTTCAGGGGTGAAATTTCTGCCCCCTTTCCCTGTATCCTTCATTCTGTTATCCTGCTCTTTCACCCTTTTTTCTGTCTCAGCTCAAGTTTCGAGTATGCTTTTTTTCTTTCAACACAGTAATTAATTATGAGTTGTAGTTTGCTTGAAGCTGGAATGACTGAATGTTCTACTGAAGTAGAAGAAACACTGAAACAAGGCATCATTGTAGTGTGTTCTGTGCATATGCCTCAGTTACGAGAACAAGTCTAGAAATATGCTCACAATTCTTAGTCAAATTTATGGAATCCATATGAAGAACATTGTATTTTTCAGATGTTTTCATTTGTATAATTTTGTTATTGCCTCAGAAATCTGTTATCTGCTGGGCACCAATCTGACTAAACAGCAGAACAACAAACACACGTTTGTTCAGCAATCACAATTGTCCATGCAGGTGCACGTACATCAGCCATAGTAACCAACAAACCCTCCCAAGCATCCACACACATGCACATCCATAGTGTATGTGTGTAAGGTTTTAATCATCACACATTGGGACTTGCTGAGTTGTGGTAAGAGTTGATTTTCAGCAACTGTGACATCTTAAAAGCCATTCTTCACAATAGCTTTTTATCCTCCACTCTCTTCACCGTCTCTCTTCCTTTAGACATGCCTCTCTCACTCAGTAACATCCAAGCATGTCAGTGCCACTGAAGCAGGTAATAAATCAAGAATTACAGTATAACACTTAACACATTTTGCAAACAGCACACTTTAGGCCTACAATCATAATACACAGCTTATATAAGACTGTACAGGGGAGGAGATGTGAGTTAGATGGAGAAGACTATTGAACAGTGCTTAAGGATGCAGAGACTGGGAGGAAAAAGGTTTGATCAATGTAAAAACTAAAGCTCCCCTAGAGCTTCCACTCATTTTAGTACCTCCCCTGTTCAGGGAAAAACTAGTGGTAAAGCAACTACCAAGTCACTGTGAAATGTAAGAGACAATCATCAAGGTCTACAGCAGAAGAACCACAAATGCAGACAGACTGCATTAATGTGCAATGGGTGCCTCTTGCTCCCAGTAAAAGTGGTGAAAAATTTTTTTTTGGAGGGAAGGAGGAAAGGCTCAACTAACACAGGTTTTGTCTTGTGACAGTACAGTGCATACTGATGCACAACCAAAACAGTTTAATTGAAGGAAAAGGGAAACATGTGAAACTGCAAAAGGTTAGTCAGTGCACATATGACAGTTGACAGCAGGAAAGGAAAATTGAAACAAATAATATTGATGCCATTTGTTTCACTAAGACATGCCAATGAGACAGCCTTAACAATGCCAGGGCTGTGGAAATCAAAGACAAATGTAAATATCTATCATCAAATGTCAATTACACCTACACTTCTTCTGCTATTAGATGCTAAAGGTTTGCAGTAAAAGTTCTATAGCATGTTATGAGATATAATGACAGACATGCAGACTTCCCACACACACATGCACAAAGCGCTATGAGCCTAAGGGAAGAGTGCAGAAGAGTTGAATAGCTGTGATCCATGTTGAGACAAGCCCACAGACTACTAGTACCTTCAGGGAAAGCACATGTAAATTATCACCATAATATTTGAATATCCTCAGATCTAAAACATCAGCTTGATGGAAACGAGAACATGAAAAACAAATGTGTGTGGCTTTTATTTAAATGCTCCAACACAGACCAAAGCCCACAGAACTGTCAAATGCTCATGTAAGTATGAGAGTCACAGTTGTGCACAGAACACATTCCTATTGTTTACCTACTGAACTGGTCAAAAGTCACTTCCACAAGATTTCTGAACAGTCATCATGCCATGCTATTGACTTGGCATCTTCTGACGGTTACACCTTCTGAAAGACTCAATGTTCTTCTCTTTAGATTTTCCATGTGTGAATTAATCATTGTGTTAACTTGTACTTAATGGGTCAGTCAGTTTTGACAAATAACCATCACTGTCAGTAACCAATCCAGTAATACCATATAATTCACAATCAGAATGGGGTTTATTTCCAACTGGTTACAGCTTGTGGCACCAGGGGGAAAACATTATCTCTGTATGCCAAAATAACTGCTTCTGAATTCACCCTTGGCTAAATCAGGTATCCTGGCTACGTTGCTGTAAACAGGATCAGACCTGCCCCAATCCTTATCTTTTATAATGACATACCAGCCATTGACCAGATCGGCACTTTCATAGTCTCTTTATATTCATTCTTTTTAATCAATGTGTGTTTCTCCATCTAAACACTTTCAAACAAATTACAGTGAATTCTATGTATCCACAGTTTTCCATCTTCTTCTCTTACTATTGCTAAACAAGGTTAAAGCAGACATGACCTCTGAGATTAACTTCTTAGACACGAAAGCCTGATAATTTAGAAGGCTTTGTGGTGATTATAATAAAATGTTAAACTGCTGATCCCTCATTCTGTTTATAGATTCTACTTTTTTCCCCCCCTTTCTTTTCATTTTTGGCATCTGAGAGGTACACACCAAGATGTAAAGATGAGCTCAAAATATGAGGTGTATGTTTATGTGTTAGAGTGCATTATCAAATGCATGTAGTGCTCAAAAGACAAAAAACAAGGAATAAACTATTCACCAAACCATACTAATCCATCCATTGTATCCATCCCATTATACACACAAAAGAAGAGAACGATGCACAGCTGCGAATCTCATCAGTGCAGTGGTTGATTTGGTTTGCTCAAAGCGCATGGATTACAGCTTTCCCTTATAATCCGTAGTGGTGATCAAGAGAAGTCTTAAAGATCTCCGCTGCTGGTTTACTATGCACAGCTGGAATGAGGTCACTTGCATGACCAGTACCCTTTTAAATTATTCCTTTGTTTCTATAATTCACATGTACAGTAACTGCCTACTACAGTAAGTAAAGGCTCTAAATCTATAAACCAAGACCAATCAGTATATATTCAGGATGAAAATTTAATTGTGAGGAAACAAAAGTAATTTTTCACACTTAATATTGATATGACCAATGTTAGATACCTTTTCATTTATGCTAGGTTGTCTTTTTTTTAAGTGAAGATTGTGGACAAATTAACAAGAACAACCCTAAAATATCCAACAACATGTTTAACATAATGTCCAATAAGAAAAACTGAACACTGTATTTGACTTCACTAGTGTGCATGGTAGTCAGTTGTGTTGACAGTCAGTAGTGTGTTGTGATGCAGTCACTGGCAGTTCAGTCAGATTGAAGAGTGTAGCATGCATACTGATATACTGTTATATATATATCTCACAAGCATGTCTCTAGTCGCTTGTGTACTTCTGACTTGTTTGCTCTGAACTTTGCAACAGTTAAGAGCAACTTTTCTTTTGGAAAAAGCGTGTACACATAAACATTTGTCACCCTGTACACATGTTTACCTTGTGTAAATGACCCGAGTACAGGCCATGTGGGAAAGATGGAGATTGTGGGACATACTAGAGAAGAGAGAATGCCTATGCTTGCAGCCCTGCAGTAATGGTCTCAAAACTGAAAAATGAACAGCTTGACAAACTATGTCACCAGTGCCCTCTGAGTACCCCATTTTTAAAACACACTAAGAAAATTATGCTGTATTATAACCACTGCCTGAAAAAGAGCAAAGATGGAGAGAAACAGCCAGCACAATGAGTGAAGTGGAAAAGTGAACGTGTCATTTCCTTAAAAGGTTAAAGTAAAAATGATGAACTCAAGAGTCAGTGATTTCACATAGTGCATAGAGAATGATATAACACTGAAGTCATTACCATAACAAATGGCAGTGATTAAATAATGATATTTACATTGTGTCCCAAACTAAACAAGTCCACACTCAGTACCAATTATCTCTAAACACATAACTACAGTGCACACATATGCAAAAACATTTCTCCCCTTTAATGTCATTCTTCCACTGTCTAATGAGGAAAATGTGTATTTATCAAAAGTCCTAAAACTAATGTTGGTATGATGACATAATAGATGGTAATTGCCAGTAATTGCCAATAATTGTCTGTAATTAACAGTACATAGTCTCCTTTGGGCTTGTTATGAAAATGTTAATATTTAATTGATGAGCCAAACAACACACAAGAGGAGACATTCAAGTCGCAGATGCAAAGCAAGCTTGCATTCATTAAGGTGAATTTAAACTAAATACACAAAACATTCATTGACATTAAGCAGCCTACACATTGTAGAAGACTGGGGTGTCACTAAGGGCATTGCACACAGTAACAGTGTGCAGCCCTTCCTGCACTCGACTGCAAATGGAAGAGTCAGAGCTCAAATGCTGCTAAATCAAAGACTGTAAACTGGGAGGTCAATGAAACTGATTAAAGCATCTGATTAGTTACCGGTTTGAAAAGTTTTTGTATTTCAAATCAAGAATGCAATGTGTGGAAATGTGTGTGTATTATGAGAGGGAAATCTCTTCAAACAAGCCAAATGTCAGCATTTGGTCTGTGATGTCCTGGGGCACAGACAGGCAAGTGAGAAAAGGATAGAGAACTCTACTGAGATGAGGTTCATGACAAAAATCACTCAAACACACATAAATCCACTCAGTTACTCTGGAAGAAGATACAGACTACCATGTACAGTAAACGCATGCATGTGGAGCTTACAAAACACAGGCAGTGCACAACATCATGGCTGCAAAATCCCCACTGGCACAAGATCTTTTTGGCCACGTATACTACAATTATTCTGCACATTTCTGTCACCTGGCATAACTTGTTTTCAACTTGCATACAGCAAAGACAGACAGAATGACTTTGTAAAGTTTGAGGCTTAATAAGGATGTATTCCAGGTGTGTCTGAGAAAATTCTTTAGTAATACTTAAGCAATAAGACACTTAATTTGCCTTAGAATCATACAAGCTACAGCTTGGCATCAAGTGGAAAAGTGTACACCAAATTTACATCCTTGTCTATGAGTCATTTCACAACCTGAGAGAAGGGTAAACTGAGTTCAGGCAGGTTTACACTACATTAAAAGCCTTTTCACGGCCCCTCCCTCAGTCCTCACTGTTTGCTTCCTTCAAAACTTTCCCTCTCCCTTTCACTCTATCCCACAAAGCCTATGGCATAAACACATCAGACAAGCTTTCTAGCCAGCCGCCATTCACAGTGGCAAGTAAGAGGATACAAATTGTTATCCAGCGTTCCAGCCCTCCACTGTCTTCCTCCCTCTTCTCCTCCCCTGCATATCTCTACAACTGGTCAGGGCAATTTTTTGACTTTGATTTTCTGCAAGTCTTACCTCTCTGCATTGCTTTACCCAGAGACATGGAGGAAAAAAACATTTACACACTTTGACTTACATATGGACAAATATACACACACATACACCCTATAACTATCTGGGTGCCAGATTTGCCAATGGCTCTAGAACCCATTTGAAGCTAAGCTAGCAGGACGGCCATTACAATGTAGATCAGATAGACACAAGGAAATAGAGGGAGGGATGAGAACCACTCTGAGAACTGGTGTTTTCTTCCCAGTAACATGTAGAATCAGAGGTAGAGGATTGCCTTTTTGGAGCCAGTACAAAAAAGAGAAAGGATGCCTCATACTTGATCCAGTACAACAAAGTGACTCACCTTTCCTCCTCATCTGGAAACTGGAGGAGTGCTGATGTCTACAACAACTTCTAGTGCTGTGTGTGGGAGGTGGAAGACGGA
This sequence comes from Helostoma temminkii, assembly GCA_900302695.1. Taxonomy (NCBI): domain Eukaryota; kingdom Metazoa; phylum Chordata; class Actinopteri; order Anabantiformes; family Helostomatidae; genus Helostoma; species Helostoma temminkii. The sequence goes on along the minus strand of OMLM01014819.1, from coordinate 29,469 downwards.
GGAAATGTTTACTCAGTACTGTAAAGCTTGCGACAGCCAAAGTGTGTCCATATAGATGATACTTATGTTTGAGTTTTGGCCTAAAAATGTTAACAGCATATTTTCTGATCCCATTTTCTATCAGATGAAATATCAAAAGTCCAACCTATTATGGGGCCTGGGGACCACTTGACAAATCATGTGGTCTTAGTTACATTGTTTGTTATGTGGGTGGCAGGTAAGAATGCTGTGTGTGTGTCTATATTGTGCAGAATTTAACAGGTCCTTCCTATTCTGAATAAAGCAGTGATGCAGCAAGCTAATAGCCTGTTAACAATCTTCAGGGGAAGAAGTGGAGAAGCATCACATGTGTCAAAGGTGGTAAAATAATATCATAGTTAAATGCACTGCAGATTAACCAAGATGATGATTTACCAGATTGAGTAGAGACAATGAGATTTTTTGGGGTATGATGCTAAACTTTTAGGCACAGCTGCACTCAATCTTTCACATCAATCAAAAATCAATACATGTCAGCGATCAATGTTCAAGAATAAATGTTTTATTTATTCATGTTTTATTTCAAGAGAGCACCAAAATTCTTCCCAGCATTTAGGGAGTGACTTGGGCCCTGGCTAAGAGTCAATCACTGCATTCACACAGACAACCCATTCCAAATCCCATCAACAGCAGAAAAAAAAAGGCAAAATCCAAAACTCAAAAGGGAGTAACACACAGAGAGAATGACACAAAAACCCAATGTAAGCCTTGTTAAATCTCTCTGTAACATCCCCAACATTATGCTGCTAGACTATGATATGTCCTAAGGGAAAAAGAGTGGGGTGGGGGAAGACAGGAGAAGGTGGGATGAAGTAGGGAGGGTTTACAGTAAAGAAGATCCTTCCCCCCACTGCCTTCTGGTTATAGTGCGGCAGGGGTCTTTCTTGAGCCTGTTGTTTCATAATTACTGTTGTAACACTGCATACTGATGGCCTCTGACACCATTGATACTCAGCAACTAGGAAGTGAGAGAGAGGTGACAATAAAGAGTGGAACAGAGTGTGTATGGCTGTCAGCACTGCTCCATGGTGCCATTCCTACGGGGCTTTGAAAACACTTGCCAATGATAGCATTACTAGACTTCAGTAAGGACAAACTACTTCAAACACCAATCATGCGCTGTCATTTTGAAAAATTACATTTTGGCTGCCTTAACCATCATCACTTTTTTCTATAGCAAAAAAAGTTGCTAACAGCCTAATAAAAGGCTTGCATGTAGAAAACATTTTAAATCAATGCTGGTGTCATTTTCTATGAAAGCTGACAAAGCAAATGAAATCGGAACTTCTTTTAGCACCTTCCACTGTAAATACTGATCCTATTTCCAAGTTCAGTTTTTCTGGAATACAATGCTCATTAATGTCACTTTCACAGCCAATAACATAGTGGAGTTTCAAAAACTTAATATAAACAAAAATTATATAAAAAAATATACATGTTCGACACAAAAACAACCTAGTACAACATATTAGAATTGAATACTCCAATATATTGTAATAATTCTTCCTGTGGTGTCATTTTTGACTTCTGCTATTGAAAGAGGGGAGTGGAGTTAGTGTCTGCTTGAGCACAGCCCCTGAGGAGTGAATTACTAATTATGAAAAGAAACTGCTGGTTGCAGGTCACATGATAAATATTGTCATCTCCGAAGTACTGTCTAAAGTGGATGAATAAAATGTGTGTGTGAATGCATGCATGCATATTTACCATGCATGCCAATGCGTCCTTGTGACAGGGAGGATGAAAACAGAATTAGGGGCCTAATCCTTGCATGGACTTAAGGCATCAGTGCAGGAGCAAATGAGAGCAAGCAAGAGGGAAAAAAATGCCATAAGACTGCCTGCAATTTTCTCATCATTTCATGCATCTGAAACAAAACTAATTTACTGCTTGTCATGCTCGGCTTGGCACACACAAACATAAGAGCCAATATGCCACAGCGTGTCATCTGCCACTGCATCAAAGAGAGCTGTTTATGTATCAGACTCACAGCTCCATATGAATCATAGAGACCTGGGAGAAATGCTTAATATGGTCTTATCAAAAGGAGCAGTCTGGCAAACCTACTGATATGTTGGTGCGTTTTCACATCTCACTGATTCTCATCTAAAACAGCAACATCTCGTGCCTCCTCAGTTTCTATGCTGCCTCATAGGTCATTCCAATGTCACAGTTCCAGCTCCAAACACACAAGCACGCACGCGCAAACACGCACACACACAGATAAAGTTATAAAGTTATGTGCTTGGCAGCTTACAGTGAGGCAGAAAGATATGGGTGGAGAGGGCTGGAGGCAGAAACACTCAGAAAAAGAGAAAGATTGAGAAAAAAGATGAAAAGACGCACAAGAGAAGGCTGGAGGGAGAAAATAAAAGTGGTGCAACTGTGATATAGTAGCATGTACATATACTGGGACCCATTATAAAGGCACATGACAGCTTAATAGGCCTCTGGCTGCCCAGATGAAAAAAAGTTCTCAACAGCAGGATATGTGCACATACACCTACTGTATGATCTTCTCCTGGTTCATATGCAGAGTAAACGATTCAGAAGAGAACTATGGTTCTTTTTAAATTGGACTTGCAAATTGACGTGCATTAATTTTTCCCCATAGAATTCCTATGGAAAACTATTGTCTGGAGATGCTCACTTTAGATCTCTGCTGTCATCAGCAAATATCAAAGCTCTACAGTGCATAACGAAAGGGTTAATTATATGCTTGTAAGCAATTATTCTCTAATGTAGCATAGAATCCTCCCTCGGAATTGGAATTTAGATGAAAACCCATCAAGCAGTCAGTCAGTGATACCATCTTACTAATGAAGTGTCAACTACAACATAATAGACTCTGAATCTCACATTGTACACCAAGTTTCAAGCCTACTCTGAGGCAAAATCTGCACATACAAGGTATCAGACAAAGATTTTATGTGTCAAGTAAGGGCCCATGACACTTCTAATCGACTGACTATTATTGCTGCAAATTGCTAAAGCACTCTGCCTAAATAAAGAAATGTTATTACTTACCAAACAACTCAATACACTCTACATTTGACAGGGAAGCTAAATAAGAAAAAAAGATGTAGTGCAACAAAAAATTTATATATATATGTGTGTGTGTGTGTATGTATGTATGTATCCATCCATTTTTATCCCTCAAGCCATTTTTAAAGAATCACGTGTCTCACTGTCCTAAAATATGGGAGACAGATTATGGTGGGAAGAACAGTTGGTGACATGGAAATAGAATCTGCAATTTCCTTTGTAGTGTTTGGTGGCATTAGAGAGGAGGGAGGTCTAATTGGAACACTAGCCTGTGTCTGGTAGTCCTGTCACAGCCCAGAGGGGTGTAAGAGTGTGTGTGTGTGTGTGTGTGTGTGTGTGTGTGTGTGTGTGTGAGAGTGAGTGAGACAGACACAGAGAGAGAGAGAGAGAGAGAGAGAGAGAGAGCGAGAGAGAGAGAGAGAAAGGGAGACATCCAGTGAGAAAGAGAGCAACAGAAGGAGAATGAGAACAAACACAGAGCTCCATTCAGGTCCAATCCACAGACACATCATTCAGTCTAACATGATGATACATCTCTGTGACCAGTATTCATATAAAGTCACGTCAGGCCAGTCACAGATGCATCATTCACACCCACTCAGACACACACTTCCGATTGAGCCTTGCCAACACTGCTACCAGGCATTTGTATCACTATGAAGAATCTTGCTAAGATGTTCCATTCTTATTCATTCACACCTTCCTCCTTGACATGAATATATGGCAAAGATTAAATATGGAGCTTGATCTTGTAAGTGCAGCATCCCAAAATGCAAGGAATGCCTGCCAAGGTTGGAGTAGAAGTTTATCAATTAGCAAGCCATAGTATTGACAAGGCTGTGCTCTCCATGTCCAAACTGCAGCCTTGTAGCCATAACATTGGCTGACAGACAGGGGGTACTATGTCAATATAAGGTGCTTACAGGCTGATAAAGCCTGATGTTCCAATTCCTAGGCAGGCCTTGATGAATGGCACACAGGGAGATAGGGAGGAGAAGAGAGGGAGTGAGAATGAGCAGTGCTAAGCACTCTTACAGTCTTAAAGAGTTTAGGACAAAGCTGGAATTTGGTGAAAGGACAAGGAGCCAAGATACAGATGAGATAGGATTATCAATGCGCTCAGGGACGAAATGTTTTACTTGAGATCTTGACGGCAGCGAAACACATACAGTATGAGGACAACCACACAAATTTAAACATTTGAAAATGAGCTAGAACACACATTGACACTGCAAAAGCAGGTGCAAATACACAAGCTTGGGTGCCAGCCACAGTCACACTGACACAGATTTGCAAAAGAATGTCAGCCTACAGTAAAGACACTATTCCCTACAGATGAGCTAAACAAGAACAAAACACGTTTGTTTTCATCTGTCTATTATAACCATCACAATGAATTTAGTGTCATACATAAATATTTTCAAAAAAATGATTACATAAACAGTAACACAATTCCATTCTTCCACTGGAACAAAATCCAAAAATAGTTGTCAATAAAGACCTTGGATGTGGGATCAATCTATCCACTACACCAGCCTGTGAAGCCACACTGCCCCTCATGGATTTTTTCAGCATATAGCTCTTTAGAGGAGATCATTAAAAACACAGCTAACAATGCATAATTGCTGTGCCAGCAATTCATTTCAGTCACAGCAATCACTCTGTATATTAGATATTAGGGCAATATCAAATTGGAATTGGACGGGCAATACTCACTGATGCACTAAGTCTGGACTGCAGGTGGAGAGACTGAGGGGCAAACCGGCAGAAGGGCTCAGAGTACTCAGTGTGACTGCTATACTACAAATGTGCATATTGCATAGGCTAGAGCATCTGCTTTCTATGCATAAGATGCAAGAGAGGGTAAAAAGCAGTGAGTGATGGGGAGACACTACATCTCACTTGTCAGCTGAAAAATACAATAGAGTGTATGTGCACTGTTACATCCTTTGCCTAAAGGTGGACAAATCAGCTCAATCACCAACGGACCAACACTTTTCAAGAACAGATGACATGGATGTCAGTAACTGACCCACAGATACAATTTGTTCTTTAATCCTGTGTACAAATAGAATGAACAGGCAAAAACCAGTGTGTTGATACGATAAGAAACTGTTTACAGAATGTAATGCATCACTCTGACACGATGTATACCAACTTTCAAGTGGTGAAGAAATAGTGCTCATCGCCATGTCTCTTAGCTTATTCAGAGGCACATCTCCACAAGAAAAGTGTGGCAAACAAAAGGAAGGTGACCCAAGAATGCTGACTGTCCAAGTGCCTCTAAATCACCCCAGTAAATTTAAGTTACCAAGTTTGTTTAACTGCAAGTTGATAGTGACATAAAATTATTGCCTTGAATGAATGGTTACAATTTTCTCAGTACATAACTCAATACTCTGAAATCACTTACAGATCAACACAACTGAATACATAATCTACTCAACATAGAAATCTGCTAATAGCATTTAAAACAATAAAATGCATGGGTGCAAACACAAACATTCACATACATTTAGCCCTTGTCCTCTGGTACAGTATAAATGCAGACATCCTTCAGAGAATCTATGTAAAAAATAACTAGTTTAACCATGAATTACTTCTATTATCACCCTAAAGGAATTGAATGGATATACCATAGGGTAATTCCAAGACTTAGAAGGCTACATTAAACATTGTGCCTTCTATGTAGGGTTGTTTCTTGAATATCCCTAAACTCGAGCCCTACCCGAGGCGCAGTGTCTGAGCTACATCGGTCAACTCCAAAAGCTCTGAGAGCAGACTGGATGCTGGAAGCCACACGAAGAGAAATGTGCCAGTGTACATTCAGCAAGAGTTTTCCTACAAACTACAAGAGAGGACAAACAGCTGTTCTTGAAATAACTATATAACACGGTGAAAAAAATAAAGTAATATTGGGAAAAGGCAAATGTTCAGAAGCAGAAATACCAGAGGTAATATCCACCGTGAACTGTAAAAACCCGGATGCGAGCTTGTTCGGAAAGGCTCTTCCTAGTACCACGCTTGAATAGTTTCGAGCTACATGAAATCATTCAAAATAAGTTTTTTAAAGAACCACTCCATGTATACTACGGTAGAATTTGCGGTAATTTCCTATCACTCTTAAATTGTTGTGGAAAATACAGCTTGAAAGCATCTTGGAGAGAAAAAAACGTGTAGCAGAGTATTACACAGTTTTGTCCATTTCCAAGCTTTAGTGCCGAAACTCGACTGAAACCCCACCTGCAGTCTAGGAGTCTACATGCCACTAAATGTTAGTCGTACGCACCGGGTATATCGGCGAATGCACTGCATGAATGCGACGCGGGATCCCCGTCAAATCTTTCGTTTTTTTTTAACCTTCAGAGTTAATGCTGCCTGAGGGACGAGCACAATTTGAGCATGCGGCTCTACCTGGCTCGCAGTGGATGAAGGGCACGAGTGAAGCGCAGAACAGAGGTAGTCCAGTCACGGGGTCCCAGGTTGAAAGAAATAACGGGTCATTAATTATTCTGCAGTTCTCCGTGGAGTTAGCTGTAAGATCCAAATGGACAGGTTCGGAATGAAACCCGCCCTATCGCCGGCGTACGCAGAGCGGGCATGGCGCAGCTAGAACAGGTGCAACACGCCTCCCATCACCTGGATGGTGCAGTGGGAACCTCACACCAAAAAAGGGGCTATAAAGGCATCAAAGCTCGCTAAAAATCAGTCCTGGCTCTGGGAACTAACGCTGTGACAAGTCTCTTTGCTTACCTGTAATCTATGCAGATATCACTTCACAGCCGCATCGACACTGCGGATAAGAGGCAAGTCCAGAGCAATCCCCAACTCCGTTTACTCTCCCCCCCTCCAAAAAAAAAAAGAGGGAAAAAAATCACAAACGCTTACAGCAGTGTTATATCCTTATCACACGGCTTGTCCACTTTAAATCCCCGGCATAGGTGCAGTGCTGAGGCTGCACGGGAAAAATAAATAGCAGCAGACTCCAGCAGCATCCCCGATCAGCAGGACCCTACCACGCCGCTCTGAGCGCTCTGAGACCCGGGAGCTGCACCTCCCATCTCCCGGAGAGGACGCACTTGGTATGCCGTTGGAAAAGCCGCTGCGCCGTATGGGATACTGCAGGAGGCTGTGCTTGTGTGCGTGTGTGTGCGTGTATGTGTGTGTGTGCGTGTATAGATGTGACTCAGTGCGGTGCTCCTGCTCAACTGAGGGGCTGTGGGTGCTGCAGCGGAGTGCGAGAGAGAGAGAGGGAGAGGGGGAGAGAGAGAGTAAGAGAGAGAGAGAGGTGCGATGCCTCGGAGTTTGCGGCTTCGCGGCGGATCTTGACGCTCGGGAGGGACTGGATAGATGGCGTTTCGCCCTTTGCAAAAGGCAACTGTTTTCACCAAGGATCCTGAATCACCCGCAGTAACATCACGGATCTGGAGAGAGCTGCGCTCTGGTTACATTTAAGTCCCTGGCAACTACCCTAAAGAGGCTTAATGCGTATTAATGAGCACCACACAAAACAACGTCCACCTCAACTAGACATTTATTACCATAATTATGTTTATGGGTTAATTTTAAAGACAGTGACAGATGAAGTGAGACTATTCTGTGTTCACTGCAGTTTGATTTCCACTGTCCGCATCTCCAAACAATCGCACACAACGTTTTTAATGAGAACAAATGTAAAAGTTCTTTTTTCAGATTTAGTAGTTCCACCCTTTGACCCATTTCAAGAAAGATATGACAGAACATCAGAGATTAAAAGAAGATGCTCTGGTGTACTAGGTTTATGCAGTGAGGGTCCCGCATCCAGGCAAGGGCTTATGTAATGTATTCATCCCGGTGAGAATAGGATTTGGCGATGCCAGGGGGGGAATTTGTGTAAATTTACACAAATACGCTACAATGCCAGGGTGAAATGATCAGATCATCAGATTTAAATATATAATCGCAAGATCAGTTAAAGACAGAGATTAAGCAACTCTGCATCATAATTACGACACTTGCATAGTTGTAGGGCATTAGAATCTGCATTTTTGCTCTTTGATGATCTTTTAATATGCTTCAGCAGCCATAGATTAGGTCATTAATATTATAAAGCCTAATTATGTAATCATGTCTTTAACGACATAAGGTAAGCACTACGGGGGTGTCACTTTTCCCACAATATTGACTATAAAAGCTTTCTCTGTTCTTCATTTAAAGGCAATTCAAAACAAATGTGTGTCATCTAAACACCAACTTCCTGAATGAGTCCAAATGGCCTGTAATATTATTTCAGATGCTAAATTAAAGGGAGAGATTTGACTATTGGACTCAATGAAAACAATTCACCCTTAAAAAAAAACTTGAATGGATTCACTTTAAATGGGAGAAGACTGGAAGCTTGTCCTTTAGCAGGGCGTCAGTGCCTGCAGCAACAACCTCTCCCTCCTTGGTCCCTCTTTCCCTCCCTCTCTCCTCCTTCTGTCATTTCCAGAGGGGCTTTGAAACCCTGCATCAGAGCCCCACCTACAGGCCAAAGAAACTTTACAGCTTCTGACACTGACAAATACAAACCAATTCAGAGTAGCTCTGCAGTGCACTGAGCTTTATGACGACAGATCACTAACGTTTTGTTTGATTTTACACAATATTTGACAGAGAAAACTGTACAAGCCTCCAGCACGACTTAAATATTTTACATCACAGCCAAGACGTGTAGGCCTAAAGTGAATAAATAAATAAATAAATAACCAAACATTAAGGTTTAGTTACTGGTGACAATGAAACACAATATGCTCCGAGGCAATACTTGGATACAGACAAGTCCAGAGATGATTTTATAGTCTGCAAATAACAGCTAAACACAACCAAAATGGTGCTGAAGTAACAGCACAAATGCTAATATATCAATAGAAAAAAACCTAAAACCACCATACATTTCGAAAAGCTTACTTACCTCTAATACTTCCCACGTCTGGCTAACTAACAAGTAAACTCCGCCGTTCAAATACATCTTTGACAGTAATATTAAGCTCAATGTGTTAACATTACCAAAAGTAAGGTTTAAACGACTTAATAATTGTAAACAAAAAAGTAAAAGCGTCATGGAGGCCTACCAATTAACGCCATCTTGTCATCACGTGACGCTAATCTCGCCCACCTGTGTGTTTTGTTTTGCTTCAGTAGCTGAAGTTTCTTTTTTGAATTCATGGCAAAATATTGATCTGTTACCTCCCATGCTCCATGTGGCTAGTAGCATGTATATGTTACAGCTATAGGCTGTAACTAATTTAACCAACTGATTTATAGTATGCAAACTACTCATTCTAAAATGTTGTGTAAAATGAACCTGCGCACATAACTTTTTACACACTCTGTTCAGTATAACACATCTACTCCAGAGCTTTGTTTAAGATGTGGTTACAAATGGCTTCAGACATTACTTTAGACAGTACATCAAATGGAAATACTGTAAATATTTGCCTAATTCTTTTCATAGATTACATTGGGGGTTTGCACTAGGATTTAAAATATTGTGTATGGGTTTTAAATGGAATGAATGAATTAAAAAGTGAGTTTTTTAAGTAGGCCTCATCATGCGACCAGAGGAGGCTACAGGCTTTTTTTTTTAATCCAATATTAAACAACAATACCTGATTAAAACAGCTGCAAATAAAATGCAGCCAAAATTGCCTTTTGTAAACAAATAAACATGAAAACAAGCAAGCCCATGTCATATCTGAGAAAGACCCCTTGTAAATCAATCCACACAATAAATCAACAATGTTTGTGTATTTGGGGGTGGCCTCTATTTACCAAAATCTCTTTGGCAGCCCATTGATTTTAGTCTGTGTCAGATGTGTGTTCATTTATAATACTTTGGTGTTCCTGACAGACAGAGAATATCTCTTGGAGTCATTTCAAGGATGAAAACACATAAATATCAACACACCTATTGTCTTCATTTAATTATTCAATACCAGAGGAGCTAGATCAACAGTCTGTGGATCTCAATATCAGATAGTTTTCAAAGCACAGCAAATCAATACTGCTGCAATCTACAGTGACAATAGTAATTCTATGAAGGGTCAGGATTGCGTGACCTTACAAAATTAATGTTAAGGTCATGGGTCCAGTTGTAGATCAAACATGCTTGGACCAGATGATAATGGGTCTGTATAATTATTTTTATCACAGGCGAAACATCCTATCTGGGTTCTGCATGAGCATACATTAATTCAGTTCAAGGACACATGGGTTTGTCTTGAAAGCTTAAAGAAACATAATTTTATACTTTATATGTGAGTATTGATTATGTTATATTAATGTTTAATTATATAATTGATAAGTTCCTAAAATATATTTTTTAAGTTAATTGATTTCTCTGTCAAAAACAGTGATCCTAAGTGATTTCTTAGGATCTCTTAGTGTGACTGTTGTCAGTGTACAGGCAAAAAGAAATATTGAACTTAGTAAACATTTATTTGCTGCTTTGCTACTTTACCCTTTGAGCCCTGTTGTATGGAGTTTGATTTATTTAGTTTTTATTTGAATTGTGTTTCAGGCATGTAAAACACATTTATATAGTCTTGTAGCCTAGGTTATTATTATTATTATTATTTAGCATTTTAATCATTTTTAGGCCTAAAAGTTCCACCCGAAATTTATTTTGCATTAGAATTATATTGACATGCTTTTAAATATACATTTGAGTGTTGGTTTATTCAGTTGAGCAAATCTGTTTTACTGTGAGAAAACCTGTGAAGCAAGGGCAGAGGAGAAAAGGATGCTAAGTCGGTGCTTAGCTCTTTATTAAAATGCACTGACCAATCTGACTTCCCCATTTGTCTTGCAAATGAGATGATGACTTATGGAGGCAATATGAATAGCTTTGATGAAGCTTCCTTTTTAATGCAGTCAAATGGGTTGGAGGGAGGTGTACGCATGTATCTCTGTGTTTGTGTGGGCACTGTTGTCAGCTTGAACAGCAGCAGATGTGTGCATGTGTGTGTCTACACATGAGCCCTCATTGCATCCCTGTGTCCATTTGAATTAACTCAGCTAACCCCTTTAAACACAGCTGTACTTGGTTTATCTTCAGCCTGTGGGGATACAGAGACCACCCCACAGTGGTACAGTGTTCCCGGGGGTGGTCCCCTTTAACCCTGCAAGCCCCAGTACACACATGCACACACACTGCTTCACCCACATCATCTGTTACAGTAGATCCCTCAATGAGGCAGGTTGCTAAGTCACACATCCAAAGTGTATAAACCTGCCTTATGGTCAATTTACAAGTCATTTCTATTTCACAGATGATAATATTCATGAGCTGCCAGTGGTGATGCCGGATTTAGTATGTCCGTCTTCATAACCATCTGCCCATTCCCCTCACTTTCTTGACGTCCTGGTTTAAATCACACAGAAACACTGGATATGTCAGCCTCATCTGTGACATCAATTTTTTGTAGAAAATCTATTAGTGTGTCGCTGAGCTAATGAAATTTTATGTGCTGTATGGACACAATGAATGACACTGATATCCCACTGATTTGGATTGTAAATAGATATTTTCAGTTTTCTGTCCATACAGTGAGCTATTGGATAGTAAATGATATTGAAAGTGACATTTCTGTATATCTGGTGTGTGTGTGTTTGTGTATGTGTGT
>OMLM01014817.1:61284-85696 GCA_900302695.1 Helostoma temminkii | reverse complement strand
ATTAATTATAGGAAATTAATTCAGCACAGTAAGATTCCCAGTTTCTCAAAGATGTATTACAAGTCTGCCCGTGCAACCCTGTTTTGTAAAAATTATTTTCCCATGCAACTGCACCAGAAAAGCAAGTTGTGTAGGAAACATATAGTCTTCCTGGATCATGCTCCTTAGCAACATATTTTTTGAATGAATTGAGGGTTAAATGTATTAATTACAACATAAGGAAACAGTCACAAAAAGGTTGGTATGGTGGATGTCAGTCATACAGAGCTTGTGACTGATTTTCTTGGAAATAGCATTTATGCCTTAATGGCAGTAGATCCAAGTAAAGGTATATTTTGCACAAAATGCCATTCAACTCAAAACAGCAGACGGAAAGCACAATAAAAACAAAAAAAAAAAAAAAAAAAATACTACCCACAGCAGAAGGATCTGTATCCTCTCAAGCTGAGCAAGACAAAAGCAACACAATAATTACTCGAGACTTGATGTACTGCTCACAGCACACAGGCTTTTCTACATGATGGTCTAAAAGCATTTCATAGTGAAAGGTTGGGTGTGAGCTGCACTGGACAAGCCCTTTCTTAAGGTTAAGGATATGATAAAGAAGAGAAGGTAGTGAAAAGAAGCATTAAGGAGTACCCCTCTTCATAATATTAGAATTATAATCATGCCTTGTTCCCCCTCCCCTCTACGCACATACATACATCTACACCTCCAACTACAAATCCATATAATATTATTTTAAAGGAACATCATTATTTTGTAGTATTTTATTTTTTGTCACTATACTGACAAAAGCTCCACAGCGTTTCTTTTAGTCAGAAAAAGGTTAGCATAATTTGTGAATGAGAAACACGGGAAATATATTTTTCAGATGTATAGGCCACTGCTAAAACTTTTTTCAGTTCCTAACTTTACCCGTTTTCCTCCCAAATCCACCCTCGTAACCCCAGCTGTGCCTACTGATGACAGATGGTTGTCAAATGCATTTTTTACAAATGTAGGTCTTAATGCGGCCTGATAATACTATCTCGGCATGTGTCATAGGGGAAGCAGCATTACTGGAACAACAAAGTGTGGAGCTGTCGTGTAGATAAGCTGTACTATACTATGCAAGAACACTGGATGCAGAACAGATGCCTGCTGGCTGTGTACTAAACCACTGTGTCACAGGCTACATTTTACCACAGAGCTAAAAAGCTGTCATATTATCTAAGCCACATTGGTATTGCTCCTTTTAATGGATGTCCACTTAAAGCAGGCTAACCCACAGCCACAGATATCAGATCTATAGCAGATATGCATCATTAAATGAGTGAATGAGAAGCAGGAAAAAGTTGACTGGAACCAGGGTGGTCTCATTATTACCACATATGCCAACCATTCAAAACAGAAATGACATTTTAGTATCATCAAAAGGCTATGTTAAGCAGTGGTCACTAAGAAGAAATACAGACGGATACACAAAAAGACCAATAAATGTCGCTAAAACATGTAAAAAGAAGCATTTGAGATGAGAAAGAAACTGGCTGTACTTTTACTCGATAGCCATCACAGCACAACAGAAGTGATCAAATGCTTCTACAGCAAAGAGCAGCCAACACATTACGTTATGTCAAAAACACTATAACGACTGTCTGGTCCTCAAATGTCCATTAACACAGCTAAAACGCAGATAAAAATAAAAATAAATAAAACAATACAGTTCCTACCTGTGTGAAGTTGCTGTGCTATGGATATTCTGTGCAGCTGAACATCTTTCCAGTAAAAAGTCAGTAAAATCCCCTTCACTTCATGAACATTTCAAATAAGTTAATGTTGATGGTTTTCAGTTCATCTTCTTGCATTGCCCCAGCCGAGGCATCAAACTCATTCAGTTTTTGGCGTGTTTGAGACCTTCGTTCCTCCTTATAGTTTTACTGTTTTCCACATGTTGCTACATTAATTAAGCCTAGCTTTTAGCTAGCTAGTAGCTACCATACACAAACCCTCACCGCAAATTGATTGGGCGTTTTTCAACTGCACAATTTTTTGTAGCAGGGGAAGGGGTGCAGTGTAATTTAGCACTAATCGACGCTGTGATATTAAACATTAAACATCACATTTTCCAGTAAGTCATACTAACTAACAGCGAACAGAATACCACCTTAATTAGCTCGACTTACACCTGTGTCAGACACTCACAAAATGGCTGCCTTGAAAAGGGTGTACCATTTATAGCTACAACCAGCATGTTTGCTGGTGCTTGTGTTACTACAAAATAAATAAATAAGCAAACAAACAAACAGGGAAAATAATCCAAATACCAGCTTGTCCATAATTAAGTAATTAGCAGTGTTTGATTAATTAGCACAACAGCCACAATGTAATTTATATAATACATTTTATATAATGTAATTTATCATTTATACAGCCTAGCTATGATAGTGAACATGTCTGCTTAAGCTAATTCTAGTGTTCACACATTAAACCCATATAAATATGAGTTGTGGAGTACATGTCCAATGTCAGACATGTTTTTTTTTTCATTAATATGCACCAGGAAACAAGTACTGTTATATACTGTCTTATGTCAGCTAATGACTTGCCAGCTTAACTGTTAGGATATGGTATAAAATGAGCAGTATACAACAAGGGAGTTGTTACATGCTGTTAGGTAATTACCAAATACCTCTGAAACAGTTGTAGTCTGCCATCAGCTAACTTTTGATCTCTGTGCTGTGCTTAGGCAAGATGTTATGCTAAACTAACTGAGCTCGCTGATGGCAGTATCTTCATGATTAACCTACAGGCATGATTGGTATACAAGAAAGCAAATAAGTCTGTTTCACAAAATGTTGAGCTTTTCCTTTAATCATACACTTTAGTAGTAGGTAACCACACAGCAACTGAGCCTTAAGGGAAGCATCAAGAGTATCCTTGCTATATGTAAAATATTGTACGTCTTTTCAAGGTGGCAGCAAACCAAATGGAATTCACACAAAAGTAAGGATGTGACAGGAGACCACACAGAAGGATTTTCATAGGCTTCAAAGCCAGGGCCTTTTGCTGTGAGGCAGAGTTATTCCAGAGCCATTGTGATTCCCAGTGCATTTTATTTAAATAATTTCAATGTAGCAACACCTGGAATGAGATTTTAGAAAACAAACACATTTGAGCAGATTTAATATTTCAGAAGAATTTATTTAACTTTTTTTCTTTTTCATTTCTGGAAATGCCTGTTGCTTGAAGTTTTGTCTTTACTTTTCACTTAACCTGCAATGACAGCAACATCTTGGCAATGTTATTTTTACATATATTATATGTTACAAGCAGCTACAGCATTACGTCAAATTCATCATGAATGACAGTGTTTCTGAGCAGTTATTCTCATTCTTAAAGGCAGAGTAGAGGACCATGTTCTAAAATGGTGGCAGGCAAATAAATGAGCACAGAAGTCTATCTACCTGACATAGAAAGGACCTGCCTTAATGAAGAGGGAAATGAGTAAATGACTGCGTGAGTGAGCAAGACAGCTAGTGTATGGGTGTTCGAGGTAGTGTGACTGAGCGAACAAGTGAGGGAGTGCAGGCTTCTACAGAGCTTCCTTTCAGGGATGGGAGAAGAAAATAGTTAGGTGTTAGGGCCATACGTCAGTAGGTCCTAATTGAGCGCTTCTCCTTCGTTTTTTCACATGCTACTGACACAACGTCCCAGAGCCTATTGGGAGAACACCAGCTTCTCATCATGTAGAAAACAAGAGCGATGGATGATAAGGGGAGCAGAGGACGGTGCTTGACGATTTTACTTCCCTGGGCTCTCATCCCCAACTTTTAAAGAACTGAAGTTACCAACTCAGCTTCATTTTAAACACTGCTAATGGTCATAGCCTGAAGGCTAGAAGAGTAATCTTGGGATGCAAAATAAATAAATAAATAAAAACTGTACTGTATCTAGACAGAGAAAATCTGGGCAGGAGAGTCATGAAATTCCACTCCAGCGTAAAGCACTAAACCTGAAACTGAAAAAGCTTGTAATGGCAAATGTAGACCAGAGGTTGTTTACTCTAATATGTTATTTTGATTTTCCCACCAAGGCCCATGCAGCACTGACAGTGTGGTGATTTCCAACGTATGCCAGTATATGTATACTTAAAAAATTAAATTTAATTCAAATTGATGTTTGCATAGCTTAAAGAGCATAATTTCTACATGCTAGCCTGTCTATAGCAAATGAAATTGCCCAGTGAAGGGTTGGTTTGATGTGTTATGTTTTATATCACTGTTGGAATATTTACACAAAATAAAGTGTGAATATTTTAATACCGTGTTGCATGTGCTCAGGTTTTATGATGAAATTGTCTTAAATGTAAGTTTTGCTTTCATCAAAATTAAAACCAAAACAGCATAAACGGAAAAGGAAATGAGGTGGTGGCTGTCTTTCATTCAGTCAAAAATCTGCATTTTTGACTGAGAGCATTTAATGGAACATTTTCAATTTGAATACATAGAATAGTCCTGCAGTTCATTTTCCTTCTATGGAATAAAAGCTTTGGAATACAAATGCCAAATACATCAGAAAACACATTTTGTCAGAACATGTGGGCAATGGGAAGCAGGTGGGGGGATAAGGTTGATAGGTGCGCACACACAGACACTCATTCACTCACATACACAAAGTGCTTTGTTCCCCAGGGTAGGCTGTGGAGCCGTCAAAACCACTCTGATTCTGAATTAGCTCTGATTGGCTGTCATTGCAGTGTGTCCCACACAGCTGAGACCATTAAAAACCACACACGCATACACACTTTTATGGTCTGGGCATCATGTTTCACTAAACTGCCGAGTTTTGTGTGCTACACTTAGGGCTGTTTCAAGAGCAATGGTGAATTTAAATTGTGTGTGTGTGTGTGTGTGTGTGTGTGTGTGTGTGTGTGTGTCATATTTGTCTTTTCACATGACTGCAGAGCATGTACATTTGCAGAATATTCAAATTGTCAAATTGGGGAGAATGTGTTGTTCTGCGTCTTGCAAACTTTCTCTACATTTTGCTAATTTAAGATACAAAAACATTGTATATATACATACATGTATATATACAGATATATATATACAGACTTTATCGTGCACATTATGGTGCTGTGAATTTAATTTTTGATTGATGAAATCACCATTGTGCGTCAATCTATCCTGTGCAAAGCAAAAAGTGGAATTAATAATTAAATCATTTAACAAGTATAAGTAATAAGTAAGTATAACAAGTATACTTAATTATTAAATTACTTGTGTCTTCTTCTGCTACTTTTGGCTGTACTGTGGTTTCTGCCATGTCTAACCGAAAAGACAGAGGTATTTACAGTCATTTAATAGACTGATGTGACTCATATAAAAACAAACCAAGTATGGCAAAGTGCTGCCATTTTCAGAAAAGCGCTGTATCTGCATGTACTTTACAGTGCATGTACACTGTAAACTAAATGATCACACTGTATTGATTATAGCATAGTTTATCATATGATAAACAACATCTCTGCGAAAAAAAGCCTGATCACTCTTTAGCACCATCACAGAATCTCAGATAGGTGTATAAACTCCTCAACAAAGAGCATTTGGCAAGTACTTAAAATTTAAAATCTAAAAATCTATTTAATTACATACCACACTGTAAATGTCACTGTGACACCACAAGCATGCATGCTTAGTAAAATGTGTGTCCAAAAAAAGCTTTCTACCAAAGCAATGCCAATGTGCCAGAAAAGACTTGTGGGGCAAAATCAGCAGGAGTTTACCATGACTGCTAACTCAGTTTGGGTTGGATGTCCATGCAGCAAGCGTCTTCTCGGGAGGTCTCAGTAAGCATTGTTCAAAAATAAACTAAAGAAGGTATAAAAATAGTAGTAGTAAACCAAAGGCATCCATCTATACAGACTTGAGTATCAGGTTTCCCTGCACACAGCAGCCTTTTCATCCAGAACTGTGAGGTTAAACACAAAAAGCAGAGAGAGAACCACATGTGCAGCAGCACGCACACACATTTGCATGAATGCGCACAGACGTGCATGTTGTATATTTATGCATATGTGTTTTGTTAAGACAGGGGTTTGGAGGAGAGAGGTTTTCAAGATCCTACATGGAGGCATATAAAGTATTGAAGCATGTTAAACGTAGCGTGCTCATTCTTAATTAGTGATACATGTGCGCTCTCTAGAGGTTATTTAACAGACTGCACTCATTTTGCCTACAGTATAGAGGTGCTGACTGACAGATCTGAGGCCACTTGGGCCTGTTGTGTGATTGAGGGCTCTCAGGAAATAGCCATAGTTCTGACTGCCCTCTAGCTCTAAATGCATCTCTATTTACATTCTGTGTAAGTGCTTTTAACCAAGACCAATAATCTGAAAAGCATAATAGATTAATAACATAAAAATTTCCAGGGCAAGAAAAGTATCCATATGTTATTCTAGTTTTGAATAAAATCTGCTTTAGACAGAATAGTTATTTAAGCAACCATGCAACATCTTGCTTGTTGCTAATAGGGCATTTCAGCCCTGAGAACTGAAGTTCGTTTGAGTGACAACGCCCATGGTGACCCATAGTAATTGATCTAAGCAGAAAAACACACATTGCAGGCTACACTTAGCCACGGTGAACCTAAATTTGGAAAGGACACTATACAGCATTATGGCAAGCTAGTTCTGTCTTTGTAGTGATGATATGCGGATTGTATTTATGCTGATTGAAAGGCCCCAAAACTTAAACCTAATTTGTTGCAGTTGCTAAAACAGAAAAATACACAGTCTTTAAAAACTCCAGTCAGTAGGCACAGTGGTACGCTCACACTGATACACCAGACTGCTACAGTTTCAGCTGTCTTTCCACCACACCAGCAAACCTCACTAAATATGACACAGAACTCTTTTAGGAAAATGTTTTTGTTAGCAAAACCTCTCCAACGACCTATAATTTGTTTAAATATCTAAATAATAATAATATATTATAGATATATAATATGTCATAATAATAATATAATGTTCTTTTAAATCATTAAATGTTTTTTAAAGCACACACTGTAAACACACTGTAAATTCTAATTAGTTAACTTTACTTAAATAAAAAAGAATGCAAGTAAACTAGAGTTGTATTTTATATTAACAAAAGCTTATTTAGTGTACACTTACACTTGAGTTCAAGTAACTTAGAAATGTACTTTAGGTGTACTTGTGATTTAATATAAACTAAGTAATTTCTTGTTAAATGTACTGTGTGTATTTACTTATGTTGAACCAAATAATGTAAGTTATGTTTACTTGATTAACAGGTTTACTTGCTTATATCTACGCAAACTCATTGCCTTAATAAGACCAAGTAATGTTACTTATGAAACTTAAATGATACATACTACTAACAATGCCTTTCCATTTCATTCACACTTAATTTATTTAGGGTTTTAGTAACCACGGCCCTACATACTACTCTATATTACTACACCCTATTATATATAAAATACTTCTGTATATTATCACTCCCCTCTTAGTGCTGATTAGCTGTGATTATCTGGTGCTCAGATCAGTCCTAACACAATGTAACATATACACCACTGCTAAAGCACCAGACGAACATGAAATTACTAGCAGTGGTGCACTGGCCACAAAGGTTTTCTAGTTTTCCAGATTAAGTTTGTTGCATTACTGCCTCTCAGTGGTCTAGTCATGTAATTGTTTTTTGTTGCTACTGTTTTTGATTGTTTTAAGTCGGCATCCTTTCACCCTGCAATTAACTCTAACTAGAAAGAAATGTGTACGAAGCAGATATTGCTGTAACCAAGTAATGGTGACTAATATGTGCAAGTTGGAAAAGATATAAGAATTTACAGTTCACAGCATCAAGAAATGTAAGGAGCAGCACTAGCGGAGAATTCCAACTCATCTTTTTCTGTTTTATTTTTAGCAGTGCTGTAGTTCTGCGTTTATGTTTAATGTTGTATGATTATGTAATTCTATGTTTAATGAGCATATTATGATGTTAAATATAATATCATAAATATACAGTGCATATCTTGCTAAAAAGACATGTACTTTTTTAGCAGCACAGTTGTAGATAATTTTAAACATCTTCCTCCTGTCTTGACTAATAATGTCAACTGGGCAAAATTTCAGCAGGCATAAAATTGAAAAGCTCAGAGGTACATACTTGGTGGCAGCATCTGCAGTCAAGTGTTTGCAATAACTGGCACTTTCACATTTGTCACGAGGCTCAGTTCAGACTCCATAGCCAGAGACCACACAGAGACCAGTATGAATTAAAGAAGGATTTATTATAATAGGAATGTGCAAATGGTGAACCAGGTGTCAGCAGAGCACCAGCCACACAGGGACTGCGTCAGGTGAGTATGGAGGTCTAAGAGAAGAAACTGAGTTATGGAGCGTTTGGGCTGAGTTGAGGATACGATGAAGTAAGTGAATACTCACTGTAGAGAGGCGAGTGATGGATGGAGCGATAGACTTCTAAGGTGAGTAGTTAGACTGGGTGTAAGAACAGTAGAAACCCAGAGAGCCAACGGTGATGGCGATGATCCGGAAGTGATTGCAGAGGATGAGAGGTGAGTCTGACATCACTTCCAAGATGGCCGCTCAGATGGCGTGTGAATGGAGCTGGAGGAGACAGGTGGTGTCTGAAAGCACAGAGAATGGAGACTGGCAGTGATAGAGGGGTTCCAGGTGAGTTGTTAACAGTTTGCAGAAGCACAACATTAAACAGTCTGTATCCTAATACAGTTCCTTCTGATAAAGAGATGCGAAGTCCAGAGAACAGGTTCATATATTCCCAGGTCATACACAGATAGGCAGTTCCTGCCACAGAATAAACATAATTGATCCACAAGGCTAATCTCAGAGGTGTTGAAACAGTCCAAACTAATCACAGTGAAGTCCACAATATAAACAGCAGGGTAGATTTAAGAAGGGGAATCTAAGACAGAATCAGGTCCGTTACTGAGAGGAGGGATAGGACAAGGGAGAGAATAGATCAGGTGGAGCAAACTCAGGGTACAGGTGGGTCGGGCAGAGGCAGGATCCAGGTCAGGCAGAGTTAGTAACAGGTTGGCAGTCCAAAGGTAAATGCTGGACAGTGTTTTCGCTCAGGAACAAAACAGGTGCAGTTAATCAGAGTAATCAATGGGTAATTTGGCAGAGAGGAGGAAGACAGGAAACGGACCATATAAGGAAATCAAGGACAGAGAGGCAGAAGGAGCTGGGACTGTGACAGCATTGCTGTGAAGGAAGTTTGGCCCACGTTTCTTTGCAGAATTGCTTAACTCAGCCTCACTGGAGGGTTTTCAAGCATGAATGGCCTGTTTAAGTCAAGCCACAGCACCATAATCAGATTTAAGTCCAGACTTTAGGCCACTCCAAAATCTTAATTTTGTTTTTTGAGCCTGGTGGACTTGCTGGTGTGTTTTGGATAATTGTCATGCTGCATTACCCAACTTGAGGTCACAAACTGATAACATTCTCTTACGGGTAAGAGTCTTATTAAAGGGCGCAGAATTTGTGGTTCCATCAACTGTTGTCCAGGTCCTAAAGCTGAAAATAGGCACCAAACTATCACACCACCACCACCATGTTTGACTTTTGACATTATGTTCTTTTTATGAATTCCCATATTAGTTTAAGCCAGATGTAATAGGATGTATACTTTCAAAAAACTTCAACTTTTGTTGCATCAGTCGAAAGAATATTTGTTTAAACATGGGGCGGGGAGAATTACTTTTCCACATAGGGCCAGTCAGGTTTAGGCAGCTTTTTTCCCTTAAACATTAAAATCATCATTTCAATACATTAAGTTGTCAAATATTAATTTCAAAGCACTGTCTGTAGTGCTTTTCTGATGAACTGCTGCTTGGTTCTGGAAATGTTTTTGTGATTTCTTACTTTTTCAATATTTATCTCTAAAGACCTGACATATAATAGCCTGCATATATTTAAAACATGTTTCTAATACTTAAATAACTTACTCCTAAATTATGCCATTTGATTTAATTCCAAAAATATTATTTGGGTTAAGGATAAAAGGTTGTGAGGCTGATAACAACAGCAGCAGAGTCAAAGAAACAAACCAAATCAGTGACACACAAATGCATGTACGCTCATCAATGTATTGGAATTGTATTGTATTTATGTGTTGTGTTCATTGTGTTCTTTTCTTTGGTTTGTGATTGAAAAACAGCAGCACTTCATTTGTTTGTTTCATATTCAGCTGAAATAATTTTATACTTTCAAATGATCACCATCTCTGTTCAGTTCTGTCACATGTCAGAACTCTGGCTGCTTTGTTTTCAGCATGAAGTTTGTTCGCTGATGTCACATAATTGCCATGTACTTCATCACTGTTCTGTATATGCTTTATTCATTTGTATGAAATAAAATCAGAAGACCAAGAATAATGAGCCACAACAATAACATCACCTGGAGGTTTTGGTGACAACGATCTGCATGAGTACTCTGACTGGTCTACACACAGTCCCATTGGTGTTAAAAAGTATTTCCTACTAGCTGTTTTATCATTTTGTTATGTTTTCTTAATTTAATGAAAAGTAAACATATTTATATGGATTGTACAAATAACGTTTTAGAAGTTACAATATAATAAAACACTACATCATAACACAACAGCATATCTTATACAGTAGTCCAATACTGTGAACATAAATTAGGTCATGTGGAACATACCTTAGTGATATTCTTGTAAACTGGACAATCAGTAGATTAGATATACGCTATCTCTTGTACAAACAGTTCACACGAGAATTCTAGTTCCTGCTGCCAGCAAAGCAAAATTGGGTGTGTTTATTGCTTACCCGTGATTTTATCAGCATTCACGTCAAGACACCAGGTCAGTTTCCTCATTTCTGATGACACTCCCCTCTCTCACCCTGATTGGTTCACCTGAACATAGAAAGGAAGTCAGCTGCAGCATAGGATACTTAGCTGTGACATACCACAGGAGGTATACGGAAATATCTACGGTCTTGTTACTCTCAGCAAGGGACAACCATGATCCGCTAGCTGCCGTTTTTTAAAGGTTTAGACTTTCCAGGACATACAATTTTCACAAGGAAAGGGAAAACAGACAGCCATCAAAGGAAAGGCTACATGTCTACACATGTAGGCAAGTTTCAGCACTGAGACATGTCTCAGCTTTACTCTAAAGGATCTGGCTTAGGTCAGTTTTCAGACTGACAGCTACTACTGTTCTATATGGACTGGTTATGGACTTTTAGAAGAGTTGGGGATTAACTTGTCAGGTATTTCAAGACTCTAGACAGAAAATTCTGCACTGTCAAGTGTATACCAATAGGTGGCCCTGTTTGATCACATACAGGAAGTATGTTTAGTTATTATAATATTGTAGTTGTTATAGAAACCATTTGAAGAATAATCTCTTAGTTTATTACTTTTGTGTTTTGTTTCATATAAATGAACATCAGTCTGTAGTACATGGAGATAATATGCACATGAATTAATACAGTTGACTATTGTTGACTAACTCAAACAAATACACAATATTACTATAATAATTATGAACCAAAACAATCAGTAGAAAGAGGTCAATTTAGAAGACTACTGTAACAAACTATACATTTTCTATACTAAGAAAAAGAAAAATTTGATTAATTATTCACAACAGGTGGCCCAGCCAGATCAGATGACTTGAACAAGGAAGCTGCTCAGCAAAAATAAAAACCTGTCCAGTGGCTTTTTGTTTAGAATACCTTTGACTTGCAAAGGGAAATACAGGTAGCAGAGCAGAACGAGAGCACACGGTAGTCACCTTTAATAGTAGCAAAAATGATGAAAAAACTTTTTAACTTTTTGACACTTTTTACTTTCCTCAGCATAGCGTGTTTCGTTGTGGTTTTGTTCTATAGTAAAACCAGAACTTTACCTTTCTTTATTAAATCTTATCATGTGGATAACGGAAACAACACTCTTACTCGGATGATAAAAGAACGTGCTCAGCAGCTGTGGGGACTGGAGACTAACGCTTCAAATGCCAGTCAAAAGATGTTAGACACATTAGCTGCTACTATCAAAAACTTGGAACGCTGTCCTGACATGCCTCCAGGTCTTGTGGGACCTCTACATATAGAGTTTAATTTTAAACGGAGTTTGGACGAGGTGAGGCAGGAGATGAGCCCTTACCTTGAGAAGGGAGGACGGCACAAACCACATGACTGTGTCTCCCAACAAAAGGTAAGTAAAATAATGCTGGAGCCAGTGAACATGAAATGACAGCTTACAGATTTAGTTTTGCAAAGTATTTTATTTTCATGCATAATGCCTGTATGTTCTTTAATATAAAATTTGCACAAATACTATGTGATGTGTCTTTTATAGTCAAAACATAAATTCCTTCCCTAACATTCTACATGAAATACTTACTCATTTTATCTGTTTAGGTTGCAATCATTATCCCATTCCGAAATCGACACGAGCACCTGAAGCACTGGCTGTATTATCTACATCCTATATTAAAGAGACAGCAGGTGGACTATGGTGTGTATGTCATCAACCAGGATGGAGAAGGAGTGTTTAACCGGGCTAAACTCATGAATGCAGGTTACTTTGAAGCACTGAAGGAGTATGATTATGACTGCTTTGTCTTCTCCGACGTGGATCTGGTTCCCGCAGATGATCGAAACCTCTATAGATGCTTCGACAAACCCAGACACTTGGCTGTGGCTATGGACAAATTTAACTTCCAGTTACCCTATCAGACCTATTTTGGAGGGGTGTCCTCATTGTCCAAGGAGCAATTCTTAAAGATTAATGGCTTCCCAAATACATACTGGGGTTGGGGTGGTGAGGATGATGATATCTATAGGCGAATATATTTCCGTGGTATGTCCATTTCTCGGCCTGATTTTGTGACAGGAAAGTACAAAATGATCAAACATGAAAGAGACTTACATAATGAGCCTAATCCAAAGAATCCTGACAAACTGGGTCATACCCAGTGGACGATGAATAAAGATGGAATTAATTCCCTCAAATACACAGTCAAGGAAATCGAGAAGGATCTACTGTACACTTTTATCACTGTAGATATTCAGGCGCCACAGAACTGAATAAGGACTGTAACCTGTGGATCAGGAACTGATGGTGATGAATGAATCATTAGTGTTTTAAGAATCAAGATTATGACTGAGGGCAACTACCTAGTCAGCCGGTTCTGTCCTGGGTGGTTTTATGTTCTTAAAGTCATCAGTCAGTTCATCAGATTATTGCCTCTTTGAGTTTTTTTTAGTTTTTCTCAGTTGCATTGTTATGTGTAAATGGCATGACTGACACAACTGTCAACAGTCTGCTGATGGAAAAAAATGTTCTTATTGATACAATCATCACTGAATTTTCACGGAAAAAGATAGGTGTAATTGTTCCAAGATGACATATTTTCTGCTGTAGTGAACCAAGCTGAGTGGTGTAACACTGTGAGACATGTTTTTTAGTTTGAAAACTAAAAACTGCCATTTTATGCTAAATTTGAAAAGTTATGTTTTATCATTATGTTTTCTGAGGCTCCACTAATACAATATTATAAGTTTTACATTTAAAAAGTGCAAAAAATTATAATACCCCTTTATGCAACAGCTCCTCAGGAAAGGCTTTTTTCAAGCTCCTGTGCCTTTAAGACCTCCTTCCCCTTATCCTACTCTGTTCTGATCAACAAGCTTGTGGAAATCTTCGGCATCGACCCTATCTTTTACTGGCTGAGATGCTCATTGTGAAAAATGTAAAGTTGTAAAAATGTGAATTGCCGCGAACAGATAAAAACATGACTGAAAGTCTGTAGTTGAGCTGTAACTATGTAACACTTTCTGCATGAGCACCTGAACTAGCGCCAGCCTTGAGTCGAGCGGTGGCAGCTCACCTGAGAGGGTGGGATGTACAACGCACTTAATGTGTGTAGGAGCCCACAATAGATGGCCCATTATGGACTTCCTTACCACTTGATGTGATTCGCTGCAGGGTTTTGAAGAAACTCTTGAGAACAAAGCCAGTTGGCCTCACGGAAACCTGAGAGTTTCGCTACTAACCAGCATGCAAACACATGTTCACCACAAGCTCTGGACTTCTTACTATGTGTATAGCATGGGCACCCAGCTTCACTAAAGCATAAATGTATCATAAGCATAACATGATGCTTTTAGGATAGTCAAGAAGAGAGTTTTATTTTGCAATTCAATGCAAATTGTGTACTTTTGCATAGTGAGAAATAGTGAGAAATTTGTAAATATACTTTTTGCTCAGTGGCACTGATTGCATGAAATGTTTTAATGAAAATGATTCTGATGGCTGTACAAGACATTTAACCTTCCCGGGTGCCTTACACTATTGTCTGATGTAATAATAGTGAGACTTATTTTGGTGGAAGTGTAAGTTTTTGTTTTTATGGCAGTCGTTAGTGGTGTTATGTGTCTAAACTGACATGATGTGCCTATTATTTGTAATATGTAACAATGTTTTTTAAATAATGTGCTGAAGTAACTGAGTGCATGGCCATTATGGCCCAGTACTCAGATTGCTAAAGGACAACAAAACAAAATTAAATTAACTTTTACTTTAACTTTAATTAACCAGCTTTACCTTATAATCAAGATGTGTAAGTTGCTTTTTATCCAATAACATTTACTTTAAAATGAACAGACACTTAGATCTGTCTTCAAATTCTGTTTCAGCTTGCATCAGTTTCTGAATTGACATGGAATTAAAAATACAATTTCCGCCTCGATGAATTAAAACATTTGGTTAATTTAATTTACTGCAGGGATGGGTATAAATTAAAGTTATTTAAATCCTCTTCCCCCAGGATCCCAAAGAAGTGGAATTACCTGTTATTAGAATCATGTTTACATATCATGGTCTAACTGAGAAATATGCAGAAGTCATGCAGAAGACATTACTTTAGCTCTGTGCTTGTCCACCACACTGACACAGTACATACTGTATGTGGTTAGTGTTTATGTTGAATTCATGATGTTAAAGTGAGTTTTATGCAAAAGTAACATACAAGTGTCTAACAAGCTAATTTAATTGGACACAAATTGAATTCAAAATGTTACTTTAATACTTTATTACTAGTACTACTAGCACATTGTTCCCCTCCTCATTAGATTATTCATTTCCTCTGACCTCAGATTCTTTAGGAAAATTCCATTCAGCATTCATCATGTGATTCATAATTTAGTTCCCATTTTATTTTGCTGCTCACAAGCTCCCATTGAGTTTAAAATTTAATTAAATATCTTGTCTTCAGCTATTTGGAAAACACATGGTTGTTGTATTTTAGGAGTAATTTATTGCTTGAATTGGGATGTGGTCTTTAACATGGTTAGAGATCCGACTGGTCCTGCCTGGCAGCTGGTGCACTAGTCGAAACCAACTTTACCTGTATTACTTCCTGTAGGGGTAAAGCTTCACCCAGCATCACAATGCTCTTGTCTTCATGGTATGTCAGACACACCCCAGACTTAAAAACTAGTCTGGTCATCAATTATTGACAGTGGGAGTATTACACAACATAACCCTAAGAGTAACTATTTCATCATGCACACAGAGAAAAATGGTGGTGGTAGCAAGGTGAGCAAGTGTATTGTTTACAGGGTGTGTGCTTAAGTGTGAGAGCACTAATTAGAAAATGACAGTTGACAGACAGGACAGAGAAGGGTTTGAGTGTGTGTGTGTGTGTGTGTGTGTGTGTGAGCTGTCTGTGAGAGCAGCACATTTGCATGTGCAAAGCATCATGTAGGTTAGTGTGCATTTCCTATTTGTATAATTAACACTCCCCCATCCTCTGTGCTGCCCAGCCTCCTCTTTTCATTGGTTGACCTAGTAGGGTTACTATGGGAACTACTGTAGACAGGCTGCATCGCAGAATGTGGGGTACAGATTTTGAATGGTGCTTTAGCTTTCATCGTACATGCACACACACACATGCGCACGCCGGATTAGGAAACTCTAACACTCATCAAGGTTATTCAAATTAACATGAACAAATAAACACAGCATCTGTAATTTAAGGGGTTGTAGAGCTGATCTTACTTAAAATCACATCATGTGGTTTATATGGTGGATAGATGCAGTGAATACTACTGTGGTGTATAGTAAAGCATAAGCACATCATATTTTAAAGATACCAATCACAGTTTCAGGGGAGCTGGAGTTGAATAGTAATATAATATAACTTTATTGAAATAACAGCAGTTTTTCTAATTTAAAGAGTAGTAGATGTTGATTCAGGTTGGAATATGGACTAAAATAACCTTAGTGTCACGTTTTAGGTTTTTACAAGTAAGACATTGTACACATTCTACCGTTTACGACACCTTCTTGTGAAAGAAGCTATAGTCCATTCACTCATTCACTGAACTTTGTTCAGTTCAATACACTCAGGGATCTTGTGGCAATTGCCTAAGCTTGTCCACTAAAACCAGATGGGTATTGTGGTTAATGTTAGCAGATACTGGAAAACTTTGAATAGATTTTGTTGTGTAACCGACCTTAGTGTTTCAGTTTGCTGACTCTACTAGCATTGTCTACAGTTTCCTTTACTTACTATAATTACTACTAAATAGGGCTGCAGTTCACAAAAGTTGCATAGACTATTAGCTAAGTCCCTCATTTAAGGGCACCAAAGCCAGATAAACCCTCGCTGACAGTCTTAATACACCTTATTCTCCACTTCTTTCTTTGCATTTTGCATTGACCACTTCCCATATTCTCTTTTTTCATCATTACCATTAGAACTCAAGTGTGCACTTATACCAGCTTTGTGCACCAAAACTAACACATATGCACACAGTCTCAAACATGGCTTACAGATGAGTGCTGAGTACAAACAGCAACAAAGCATCAGCAGATTACTGATGAGATCAGCTGGCACACACACACACACACACACACACACACACACACACACACACACACACTCATGCACCATTCTCACTGTCAGCATTACTAGCTTTGATCTGGTGGGCTGGTACAAGAGAGTGTTATGGTCTTACGTAAGGCTTTTACATAAACCTCAGCTTGCAGTAACAGAAAGAGGCAGTTGGATACAGAGGGAGGGGGATTGCTGCACCATCACAAAGGGGATTCGCACTGCACCAAATCCTCCTCATACTCACATGCATGCGCACCCACAGAGGAGAAACATATAAGCTTTTTCTAGCAACATGTTTTTTAAAAAAATACAATTCTGCATTTATGTTTATATTTCAAAGACACGCACACAGTTTGTGTTCCCAAGCATCAGCTGTGCATCAGCCTCCTTTCTTTGTCATCGTGTTGGCTGTCTGTTCTTGTCTCTTTGTGTCTTTTTGCTCAGAGTGCAACAGCACATAATGGTACATCCATCAGGCTTTCTTCTCAACAATCAATAAGATGTATTGATAATCTATTACTTAAAAGCCAATCAAACCCCACCACAACCACCACATGCTGGACAATAACAAAGGCATCTCTGTTTCTCACTCTGTCCCTTGGGGATGTAAGCCACCAGAGCTTGGGTGGAAAGATGGAGCACAAGAGTTCCATATCATTTTCTCTAATTATATGAGTACATAAATAGGCGAATTTTAAAATGTATGGACACTTGTGTAAATGTGGTTCCAAAGAATTAGAAGCTCACCCATAAGTGTAAACACAGTTTCATTCATTAAATATGAAAAGTGGAAAGATTTAACAAACAGTAAGTAATAAAACAAGTAAAACATAATGTGCTTTTCTTTGCAGTTAATGAACACATGAAGAACCGGGTTTGTAATCAGAAACAGAAGAGAGAAGTATCAAACCAGAAATAAATAAATAAATACAAGGAACTTAGCAGGCTGCTACATGATGGTCTCAGTGGGTGATGTCATTGCAACCAAGCAAAGTACCCATATTTCATTTTTACATTGTCATACTTGGAAGAAGTGGAAAAATACATCATACTGTGGCAGAACCTGTTGCATAAAATGCATAAGCATTGATTCTTGTTTAGTTCATAGTTTCCTATTTTCTACTGATCTTACTATTAATGTACTATGATGACAGCATGGTTTTCCATTTACTGAATTGGAATTTTTGGACTGTTTGGTCAGCGCCTACAACATTACATTATGCAAACAACTTTTTGCGCTGTCACTCTGAGAAAGGAAGGATTATAAGAATAAAGAGCACGGTGTAGGCAGCATAAACATGAACAGATGTTTTTCTACTCTCTAAATGGCTGTGTGTTGGGAGACATGCTTACTCCGTGGCCTGCCCTACACTACGTCTTCAGAAATGTCATTGGCAACCTTGTGATTAGGGTTGGAAAAAACCTGTGTGATCTAACATGGCTTTTGTTGTGAAAATCCAGCTCTTTCCCTGTGTTGTGTTTGTCTGTGCATGAGCAGACAGAAAGACAAAGATAAGACTGAAATAATATAACATTCCAGTTGATCGTGTTACCCAAACGACAAACTCTGTCAGAATCTCCTTGTTGTTTCTGTTTGTTTTGTTTGTTTTTTTGCTTTTTTGGAGGGGTCACGGTCTATTTAAAATAAACCTTAGCAGACATATTCTAGCTCTCTAAAACCAGCTGACACATAGCAAAGGTGCCTCCCTATCACCCATCACAGCATGTACAGTAGGTTAGTAAATAAGAACATGAACAACAGAAAGCAGGACATTAAAAATCCAGAGGAATCACAGTTTAAGATCCGTGCAGTATGACTTGACAAAGAGGAGCCTATAAAAGCTGTATGAAATCCAGTGAAGCACTAACTAGAAAAAATGTTTGTTTGTGAAGAAAGTCTATCAGTGTAGCTGCAAAGACAAAGCCATAGTGTGTGATCCTTTAGCGTTAGATGAATCCCTGACCTTTGTGCCTTGAACGTGTGGCACTGCATGCAGAGAAGGGCAGAAAATGCTTGTGTGCATGTATGATTCTGCATGTATGTGTTTGTGTGTTCGAAAGATCCCTTCAGGTGGAGTATTGCGATATTGTTGCAGGTTTCCATTGGTAATTTATCGGTTGTAAATCCCAGAGATCGACATCCTATAGATGTACTTCCAGTGATGCAGTGGAGCACAGGTGAGATAGAAGCAACAGCCTGAAGCCAAACAAATAGTCCATCCACAAATTAACTAGTTGACAAAAACCAGAAACCTAAGATATTGTGTGGCTTTCTGCAGGAACGATTTGCCACATTTGTAGGTGGAAAGTAGTGCAGTCAAAAAAACAGTTCACATCGTAGTACTCTATTGAATATATGCACATGAAGTTTAATAATCAGTGAGCAGTGAGAAGAAGACTATATTCAAAAATCAAAATACACATACAACAGCAAAACAAAACATGGTGGGTTATTTCAGCCTGTTGAGTCTGTTCCAGGCTGTGAAATGATTGGGGTTTTTTTTGTTAAGCTTTGGCTCTAATATCAAAGGATTAGGAGGTAATTTGTGACAATGACAAACTCAGGGAAAAAAATGATTAGATTAGGTCCTTAAGCAAATTGAATTTTGCCATGTGAAATTCCATAAGAAATATGTAAAATATATTAAAAAAAAGGTGCTTTTGCTTCTTTTTTTTTCTTTTTTTTTTGCAGTGTGCAGTCATGAGCCGAATCAAAGTGGCTGTTAGACTCTCAGCAGGTCAGGAGCTTTTCCAGGAAGTTACAAAGCCAATGTGTCTTTTCAGAGTCAACCTCCAAAGTTCCAGTGTTGGCTCTGAAGTGTTAACCAAGCTTTTTGGAGTCTCCTCGTGATTTTCGCAAGTGAACAAAAACCACTTATTCTATTCTAGCAAGCCAAAACACTTAAGGAATGAGGGCTTTAAAGATTTGAGAGGAATTTATAAGCTGTTCACACTACAGCTCAATATTTTTCTCTGTCTGGGAAATCTTTAGCTCTGCATAGATGGCCCTGTAGTGATGTACAGTCAAGTTCATACTTTAGTGGAGGAGATCCACCTATTTGAGAGAAATTACTTCTTGTGAGCAGTTCCTCTGGTTGTGCTGCCAGATTTATTTCCAGAACGGCGAACAGGCACCTTGGACACAGGGATTCTGGTGCGAGCTGGGGCAGGCGCTTGGGTCTTTGGTGGAGGGGATTCACCCTCTAGAACAGATGAGAGGGCTGACTGGCTTACAGAGTGGGGAGGTGTTGTTTGTTTCATGCTTACTGGGATCTTGGATTCCCGAGGAAGGCTGGTGCTGCCTTTCAGCGATCGAAAGGAGGAAGAGGAGGAGGAAGAAGGAGGAGATGTTTGGGATGTGATGCTCAACTTGTATTCAGTAGACGGAGAGGGAGTACTGTTTAGATCTTCATCTCCTTCCTGCTCTTCATCCTCTCCTTCCTCCTCTGGGTCGTTGTAAAGGTCATACAAGTGGTCTCCAGAGAAACAGTCTCGTGATAGAGCCATCCTCTGGTTACGCTGTAGCCCACTTTCATCAGGTGTTGCTGTGGGTGTTGCTGAGGGTGTATCCCAGTAGCCTTCATCACTTAGTGGCTCTTTTTCACCAGGTGATGTAGGATGGCGGCCATGGGTTGGAGGAAGGGGGGGTTTAGCCGCTCGACATCCCGCTCCAGCACCTACTGGAATTTTACTGAGCCCCAATGACTTCACCTGGGGTACCTTTCGGTCTGAAGTCTTGGGGCCTGTGGGAAGATGGCTGCCGGGAGGGTTGGTACGTGGGGGATAGGTGGAAGTTGTGCTGGATGGAGGTTGGTGTGATCGGGCTAAAGCAGGAGAATCATCCCCAGTGGAGGGCAACATGTGCCAGAGCCCTTGCATGTCTGCATCATCCACTCCTTCTGGGCTCGCCATTTCTTCCCCTCCACCCATGTATGCCACCACACCACTACCAGCAGGCTGCTGCTGTGGTGGCGGCGCACGTTTCCGGGCTGGGAAGGAAGCAGGCGCTGAGCTTGATGAAACAGAAAACATAGGCTGAGTGAGCTGGGATGGCAGAGAGGGTTTGGAGGGGGAGCCACGGGATGTGGCACTGGTGATACCAGCACTTCTCCCAACAGTTGCTCCTACACTTCCCCCTCCTCCCCCACTGCTGCTGCTGCTAGTGCCACTGCCCCCATTACCTCCTGGCCCCTCGTCATCTGCATCAGCAATAATGTCACCACAGCCTGTCAGTGAATCAAAGCTCTTGAGGGATGTGACGTCAGTGAAGAGGAGAGAGCAGAGGCGGTCCACTGAAGGTTCTGAGGGTGGGTCCCCTGTACTGCAACAATCCAAAGGGGGTGTAGCGAGGGAGGGGGTGAGGCTAGAAATTGAAGCTTTGGCTTTTTGGATGGGGGGGTGCAGTGGAGAGTCAGTGGGCGTGTAAGGAAGGGGGGAGTCTGGCTCAACAGATGGCCCTGGCATGGCAACACAGTGTGGGGGTGTCAGAGTAACACTAGTAGTGGGAGTCTCTGTTATTTGGAGGATAGGTTCTGCCTCTTCATTCCCACAATCCTCCTGGTGATGATGCGGAGGCGGTTCGAGGGTGAGAGTAATGTCCTTTACCTTTTCACAATGTGTAACATCCCTATCCTTCACCTTCTTATCTTCCACATCATCCCCCTCTCTTTCATTTGTTTTTTCCTTGCGTCTCCATCGCATGCTGCTGAAAAATCCCTTTAGGCCCCTCCCTCTTCTGACCAGCCCTGCCCCTCCATTTTCACTCGACCTGAAACTCCCACGCCGGAGTAGAGAGAAGAAACTCAGTGATTTGCTAAGAGACCTCACCGGTCCTGCCTCCAGGCTAGCCGGCCCCTCCCCTCTCTGTCCATCAGCGTCGCTGTTAGAGCTTGTTAGTCCATCATGGGTTTTGCTCCTAACTAGTTCCACTGATGCCATTGAGCCATTTCCATTCAAAGAATTTCCATTTTCAGAATTTCCGTTGTTCCCACTGTTTGCTCCTTTGTTTCTGAAGGAGAAGAAACTGGCCATTCCCGTGCCGGTGCGTCTCTTTCCAAAGAGTTTGAAGGCAGCTTTGTTGATCTTCCCTGTGGGCTGCGGGTCACACTGAGTGGCCACAGGAGGCTCCACACACTCTGACTGCACCTCCATTGTCTAGCACTCTATTGCTTCCACTCTGTTGTCTTCTCCAAGCTGCCTTTCTGTCCTCTCTCTCTCTCTCTTTCTGTCCACACATGCACTCACCCTCTCTCTGTCTCTGTCTCTCTCTCTCTCTCTCACAGGCACACACACGCTGGGTGCTGCTCCTCACTGTATCCATGGCAACAGGGTGGGCTAAGCAGCTTTCGTCAACATTGGCGGGCTGCCAGTGTCTGTCCTCCACTCCCTCCCCCATCCTCTTCCTCCTCTCTTTCCACCTTCTCTGTCACCATCTCAGCGTTTGCTCTTTTCTTTTAACTGTTCATCAATTTACAAGACCACATACTATTTCTGCATGTGTCTGCCTGTGTTTGTACTGTAAGCATCTCAGAGTGTTTGGCAAATAAGTCAGGATACACGCCCACTGCATGCATTATGACGGATTAGACATGAGATCAAGATGTTTATGTGAGCTTTTCTCAGTGGGTCATAAGACATAAGAGTGCAATGGCTAATTATAAAGGCTCATACACCTAGCCTGTTTGGATTTTATATAGTTTATACATGTCTGTGGAACATGGGCAATTAAGGTGGGAAGCAGGCTACTTCAACATCACTACACTGTCTATATCATCCCATCATGCTGCTCCGTATGAATGTTTTAAGCCAGGGTTTGGAGTGGCAAAAATTTCAGTTGCTCAGACACGTACACACACACACACACACACACACACACACACACACCGCTCAGACATGCCTCCAATACAGTTTGGGCCAGACATATAAGCCATATGGCCTTGAACCCTCTTTCCATATGGGCACTCAGGGGCAGGTGTTTGAGAACTGTGACAACACATCTAACTGTCATCCTACTTTAACTGCTTAGAGAACCTTCTTTTCACATTAGCTATGCTGTTAGCACCTACCTTGGCAACCAGCAGAGTTTTCGTGGGCATGTGGAACAATTAACTGTTCACTAGCTGGAGTGTATCGTCTACACTTGTTGCCTTGTTGTTGTCCCGTTTTTACTTTCTTAAATATACATAATATGGTAAATGCTTCATGCCTTGCAGTGTTGATTTAAAAATAATGCAAATATGCAAAGATCGAGCATACAGTGAACAAAAATTAAAACAGAAGAGATTTTAAACAGAGCTACTGTATTCGGAGGTAGCTCTTCCACACTACTGTATATGTTATCATTGGCTGCACTGGAGTCACCCAGATTACTCCTGTTTTCTGAGCTGAGAATCATCCACTATGGCTCCTCTTTCCACTGACTGAGTTATCATCCCAACCCCCCCATGAATCTCCCTGATACCCCAACCCACTTACAAACCTCCTATTCCCTCCCCTGCTTCTTTTCTCTCTCCTCCTCCTCCTCTGTCGCAGTGGGTGCAGGCTTTCCTCTTCAAGCCCGCTGCTATCAAACAGTGTCTGCATTCATCTGCCCAAGGCAACACACACATTTTCACAGACATACTCACACCCACACAAACGCATTTTAAGGGCTTCCCCAGAGTGAAGCACCGAAGCATATCTTCCTTATGCTTTTCCCCAATAAGAAAGATAATCTGTTCACTCAGCCTGCAAGTGAGCCTGTTTGCCAGTGACCCAGTGCACAGGTACATCTGATACTCAGGTAGAATGCCCTACAGCTATGCTAGCAGGTCAGCTGGCGAGTGGATAGACTTGAAGCTGACACTGAGCAGCAGATGGCTGGTGGATTGATATGTGGTGAATGATAAAGATGAGACACTATTTTGCTGACACATTGCTTGCTCTGCTAAACCATTTCAAGAGAAAAGAACAAATACTAATATGCAACATCTGTATATTTCCATTAAGGCCATTATCATAAATCTGGCTGTTTGGATTGTTTGGTAAAGAAACAGTGGCCCACAAGCATATTGCAGTTGGTTTGAAGTAGATTTAGTCGGTTTGATGCAACATGTGCTTTCCCCACTACCTAATGAATCATTTCTGTCCTTTCACTGTGAAAGAGAACACACATATTCACACATGCAGTAGAAATACAGATCCTACTATCTTTACCCTCTCCCTCCCCATCTGTCTAAATACGGTTCCCATTTCAGCCCCCTGAGTGAAGCTCAGCGCTAAGTGGGACAGTTAGAGGACATATTCTCTTTCTGACTCTTTTCTCTCTCTTATGTGGGTGTGTGCACATGTGTGTATACTTTGTGCATTTGTTTGTATGTGTACTGTAGCTGATGACAGGGCTTTTAAGCTCTCTGTGCTCTGCAAATGAGCAACCTCAGGATGCAAATATTGATGTTATTTTAAAGGCGCATGAATGTGTCCAGGTCTGAGTTTCCACATATGCAAATAATTTT
>OMLM01014817.1:44038-57103 GCA_900302695.1 Helostoma temminkii | reverse complement strand
ATACCACATCATCCGCTCAGCCCATTTAGGAACCATTGTGTAATCAGGATGTAATCACATAACAGAACAGCTTCCCCTTGACATCTGTACGTACACACACACACACACGCACACACACACACGCACACGCACACACACACACGCACACACACACACACACTCGCACCTGTCCCTCAGTATCCCACAATCCCCTTGTTTGGTCTCAGCAGGTCATGCGTGCCACTCCAAACTCCAGACTGACAACAGCTGGCTCTTCTTTGGCCAGTTCATTGTTGCATGTTCCTTCCAGCTCTCCATAGCTCTGCTTCCTGCTCTCAGTGCCACTGCTGCCCTCTACCATTCGCTCTGTGTCTGTACCCTCTGTGGCCTCCTCTCCCACCTCTTCCTGCTCGCCCTCCTCCACCTGCCGCTGCACTTCTTTGTTGTTGATGGGCGCCCCCAGTATGAGGGTGTCGGGACGTGGCGGCAGGGTGTTGGAGTTGGTGCGCTGATCTCTGGTAGGAGGAGGTGCAGGGTGCTCCAAGGTGACAACAGGGGTCACACCAAGTTGTTGGAGCCTCTGGACAAAGACAGAGGATGGAGGAATGTATACCAAGCTAAATATTTCCATCTTTGGATCATTTTTATTTTAAAGCACAAAAGGGCGTTTTTGTCGTGTGACTATTCATATATTCATAAGGTAAATGCCATGATGTATGTTTGTGTATGCATGTACAGTGTGTACATGTGAGTAAGTGTTTTTTATGTGAGCAATCTATAAATTGGAAATATTTTTTTGGAAATAAAAGTGATGTTAGTGAAATGTGTGTCAGCTCACGCTCTCCAGTGCCTGCAGAGTGCTCTCTGCCTTGCGGCTCTTCTCCCTCAGAGTCAGAATGGTTTTTAGGATGGACTGACGTGGGTGCATGGGTCGATCAAATTGGTGGTACATGTTCCTCCAGAACCTTGGAAACGCAGATAAACACCAACACAGATATTACTTACAAGTACAACTAAAGTATGTCACTATAATATTATGTAACAACAGAAAAGACGTTTAGAAGGCCGTACTGACTTGAAATGATAAGGCAGGGTAGAAGGCTCCAGCACAGGGTGTGCTTCAGAGTACGCAGGGCTGTAGAACGGATTCAGGTAGTTCTGTTTTTCACTCATAAGAAATGCCCACAGTGAGTGAGTCCGCTCTCTGAGCCTGGAACAAGCATAGTCTGAAGTTTATTGATGCTTTCACACACAGAAAGCACACAGAATACTCATAAAGTTAGACTATCACTATTATTGAAAAACACGCTGTACTTGTTGAAAATAAATATACAACCTGTACTTATTGACACTGGGTGTGAAAGTGTTTGCTCCACTCTTTTGATATACCTTTATAATCCGTACAAAAACAAAATCCTCATGTACTTAGACCTTCTGTTTGTATTTTGTATCTGCATAAGTTCACTTTGGTTCATGTGAGAGTTTATCAAGATAAAAGATATGAAGCACGTTAGTATTTTTTCACAGCATTGTACATAATGGGCAAACAGAATGACGATAGTGTAGTTTATATGCATACAAAAGGAAATGTGTACTTTTTATACCTGGGTGAATATCAACTCTCAGTGATTGTTTAAGCCTGGTAAAGTAAGAGGATGTTCCCTACACAGGACCAGGACCAGGACCAGGAACAACATATTTTTCCCTGTGGCAGTGGTGTCAGCAGCAAATGGCAAATGACAATAGTTGTTTGCTACATAATTTATCTTTGGTGTACGGCGTGTATTGTATATGTTCATTCAGAATAAGGATATCCTCATTCTGAATGAACATATACATATACAAATATGTATATGTTCATTTAGAATAAGGATCCTTCTGACCTTTTGGACAACCCAGACATGATGATTTTAGAGGTGGGTCTTCAGTAGCCACACAGGTTATTTGGGTTTGTCTGTTTGATTTACTATGACGAGTTAAAAAGTAGAAAAGCAATGATCAATCTATCAAATAGAGGTGTGCCCAATTTGACGTACAAACCTGTTGTCCTTTCTTAGAAGTAATTCATATGTTTCACAAATGCCACACAGTATTTACACCCAATACAAATGAGTCGGCACAGTTTGAAGAAATAAACCAACATAAAATACAACTATTTTACAACAGGGTGTGTGTTGGACTCACTGCAACTTCTCTCTCTGTCTCTCGTTGTTGCCAAGAAAGTTTCCATATTGACAGGAGTGGACATGTTCGTGAATCTGCAGCAGGAACCACTCATTGAACTCAAATGCCTAAGGAGAAAACTACCATGAAATAAATACAGTAAAACACACTATTGATCAGTGTCAATAGAAAACACATTATGTGGCTCCAACACTCCCACAAACCTGTGGGAACTGCTCTGTCAGCTGCCATACACACTCCAGGAACTGAGTGAAGATAGGAGACACTTCTTTTTGATCCCCATCCATCTGGCCACACCTGAAGATATGCAAAAAAAAACAGTTGCAAGAAAGCTAAGTGAACAATTTCCAGGTCCTCCTGAACTTTGTGCAAATCTAATCCACAGCTACAGGAAGTGTTTGATTGAGGTTAGGCTGCTGCCAAAGGTTCAACCAGTTATTAAAGCACAGTTTCACTTACTTTATCCACCCTCACTTTGTATGTTTAATGTGTTAAAAAACTTACACACAAAAAAAAGAATACTGAAAGTTTATTTCTTCAAGTATACTTAGGTAAAGGTAAAGAATAACTGGTAATGCTTGTTCATGTTAATGGAGTGAAGCATAGCTGTGTACATAAAACGTAAACTGAAAGTGTACTTGCTTTTTGAAAGAAGTATACTAATAGTATACTTGAATATACTTCAGGGAAGAAACTGAGAGCTCATTGGTCAAGAGAGCCCTAACAACGCTGGAGTGGCTATTCCTGAAGGACAATCTCAATCTGTCCAGCAGAAACCGAGAAACTGCATGTAGCATGTGCAGTATGTTGTATTACATTTAATAATTGTATACAAAAATTGGAAATTAGTACAAATAAGTATGCATTTTGGGTAAATGCAGTTTAGAGATATAGCTTGACTGAGCTTGATTAGAACACACCGACTACATACTTGACGTATCCTATCAATTAAAACCCGACCTGTCTGCAAACTTGTGTCCAAAGGAGATCCAGTCTTTCTCTATCAGCACCTAGAAGACAAAAGGGAGGGAAAAGCAAACACTGAGGTAAGAAACACAAACATCTACAGTAAGAATGAGTTCTTTTTAATCTGTGTTTGTATGTGTACATGTATGTTTGTGCCTGTACCATGAAGCCCTTTACGGTACGGTAGTAGGGGTCCATGAGCAGCGCTCCCAGGGAGCAGACTTGAGCTGTTCTGTCCCATCCATCAGAACAATGAACCAAGACACTGGCTCCTTCCACTGTCACTGCCTGGTTTTAGGAATTAAGACAGACAGCAAAACGCTGTGACATGACTTAAACACAAATATTTTCTTGTACCACTTATAATAGATATACCCCTTATGGCAGATAATAGATAGATGGAATGGAATCATGGAATTAATAGATCAAACGTAATGGAATAGAATGGAATAGACAGATGGGATGGATTGGAATTGATAGACAGAATGGGACCGAATAGAAGTGAATCAATAAATGGAATGGAATCGATAGATGGAATTAAACAGAATCGATAAATGGAATGGAATAGACAGAATAGAATAAAATGGAATAGATAGTTGGAATGGAATGAAACAGAAT
The DNA here is from genome assembly GCA_900302695.1 of Helostoma temminkii. Classification (NCBI taxonomy): domain Eukaryota; kingdom Metazoa; phylum Chordata; class Actinopteri; order Anabantiformes; family Helostomatidae; genus Helostoma; species Helostoma temminkii. The sequence continues at coordinate 53,356 of OMLM01014817.1, read as the reverse complement.
ATATGTCGAAATAGAATGAAGCTGCTTGGACAGATGTGTGCAGTTTTCCAGTATGTGAAGCATTTTATCATGGAGCAGCTCTGCATAAAGTTTCATCACTGTAGCATTTATAGTTAAAAAAAAAAACAAAAAAAAAACTTTAAGGGCACTTCCTTTGACTTCCCTAGAATGGAGAAGATGGAATGTAATGGAAAGGACTAGATAGATGGCATGGAATGAAACAGAATAGATAGAATGGAATGACATGGAATAGATCTATGGAATTTAATAAATAGATGGAACAGAATGGAATCGAAAACATAAATGGAATGGCATGAAATGGAATAGACAGATGGAGTGGAATGGAATAGAATGAAGTAGATGGAATGGAATCGATAGATAGAATAGAAAATAATAGAATAGAATAGAATAAACGGAATGGAAAAGATAGACAGAATGCAATGAAATGGACTAGATAGATGGAATTGAATGTAATAGATAGATGGAATTGAATGTAATAGATAGATGGAATGGAATGGAATGGAATCAAATAGAATAGATAAAGTAATATAGTAAATAGAGTGATATGCTACAGCAATACACCAAGTTTGGCTTGCCTGGTTCATTTTATTAAGGAGCCCACTCATAATTAACTACGAATTACAGGGCCATGCAAAAAAGTTAGCAAAATGGCTGTTACCATTGAATCTAGGGTAGTCCAAATAGGGTATGAATGAAAGCAATCACACAATAAAGTACTTGTTTCAGAGAAACAAAAATCTAGGAGCACAAAAGTGGAAAAATTACCTTGGCAAGAAAGATAGCTGCATCTACAATGGCTTTAATATGCCGCAACCAGCCACTACTCTCCAGGCCAACCAGGTAGTCGCTCATGGAGAGAGACCGAGTCCCAATCACTGAAAGTCACATGTTAGATAGTTACATAGAAGGAAGTCATTTAAGACTTTCTGTCTATTACATAATTTGAAAAGTGCATAATCTGCATTTATGAATGTGTGTTTGTAAGTGTAGGAGCGCATGTTTAACCTTCTAGCAATTTCTGCAGGCTGCTCCTCATTACGTGGATGTTTTCAATGCCAACAAACTGGAAGCGAATGTTGGAGTAGTTGTCCTCATTTTCGTAGCCTTTACCTGCTGCTCGATTGGCTAATGCGTTCAACTGCAAAAAACAAAAAACAACAAAAAAACCCCAAAAACACTTAAATTTAATGAAAAAGAAAGAATTTTGCACATTATTCTGAGGACTCGATTGGCCAGCTTACCTTTGGCCTAGTATCCATGACGTAGACAAATCGGCTGTTGTGATTGGCTTTGCTTATGGCCTGGAGCAGGCTCTCGTCCTCTAAACATCGTGCACTGAACCCAGAGAGAGGCTGACTGCATCGACACACTGCTGCCTGTCAGGGAGAACAGAGCTGATCAGATCAAGGATGTACAAAAATACGAGTATGCCATAGGCTACAAGTTAATGTAAACACAGAATTATGATATTATAAGCATGTTTTAGTTTATCTTGAGTTTCAGCTTTCCAGCCGTTAATGGATAACTGATAATGACTAAGCCATTTCGTAGAGCAGTATATAGACTGTGCTTGTAGTCATTCTGTGAAAACTCCTGAACTGCCTGTCCAAAACAATGCTTTGATTCAGTGCCAGGAGAACACAGTTCACTTCGCCAAATCAATACTAAGAGTTCTTTCAGTTTCATTAAAGAAAGGCTATGTTCACATCACATGCTGATTTAGTTCAAATACAATCTATTAGCCATGAGTGACTCAGATTTTCAGGGTCAGGACCACTGTCATGTGGTCCTAGACCTAATTCATATCCGATCTCTAACAATTCCACTGCTGTCAGAACAGTTGTCATCAATCACTGTAGGCTTCTCACAGTCCCGTAAAAATAAACATGAAGGAGACTAATAACATAAGTGAATGGAGAGATGAGGAAGTTTCAGATTTGTTGGACATTTATGGAGAAACATTTGTTCTAGCCAAACTGGAAGGAATATACAGTATGTTACTAATCAGCTTGTGCAATTTAAGTGCGTCACACACATATGACCTTATTGTTGTTATTGTTGCACACGGTTTGGTAACATTTCAGTTTAACTGCACCTGCATTGCAGTTTAGGACTGCAGCAGTATTCACAGTGAATCCGGATACACGTTCCACAATAGGAACCCTCAACATAAGTAAACATTGAAGCCTGCAATATGAACATAGTAAAAGTTTTGGGAAATCAATAAAAAAATAATAATATAGTTATGTAAATAATATAATTACATGTTCTATGCAGTCTTGTTCATTAGTCTATGTGACAGTGATTCCTAATAATATCTGACCTTCCACTGAGAACCACTGAGAGATAACATACATGCATAGTGAGGGTGAACCTTTGGTGACATTGTGAGCCTTCCTCTCTAGGCAGCTTAGGCCAAAATCTCATTTATGAATACCATGTGTGCATCCCCATGACATTTACTAGGCACGTTCATATAATCCAGGAACTAAACTGTTTCCGTTAAATTCTATGGTCTTTCCTCTAGTGCCATCTTGTGGAATAGCCTTGTTTAAGTTCAATAACTAGTAGGACTTTGCTAAAATGATTAACATGTCCTCGACCCTTTACATAGTTATCTATTTAATGTGTAGAGAAGAGTGGAACTATTATGGACAATTAACTTAGCTTTAGATTTTAGATTTAATGTCTTGTTGTTGCATTAAAATTGATTATGTTCCTTTGTTTAATTGTATACTTGTATAATTTTGCCTATTTTGTTTTTTTTCCTTTCACATACCACAACATAAAAAAACAACCAAATCAAACTTAATAAAATAAACGTATGGAATATACATATTATTCATTTTTTCACTTTGTAGAGTAGAATAGCCTTTATTGTCATTGTACATCATGTATACAATGAAAATGGTTGTACCCATATTGTGTTCATATCACTGTTTCTAAAATACCTTTTTCTCTTGGTAGAAGTATGTCAGAACAGGAAAGCGCCCTTTGCTTCTGAACTTGGAACTCCCCACAATGATAGGCTTACTGGCTGTAATGGGAACATAAAGGTCCCGTGGATATGTCTCACACACCTGGAAAATAAACATAAACATACACACATCACAAGTTTTAAAAGTAATAGGACTAGACTAAAGGGCTCGTTATATTTTGCACTTTGCTGTGAGTAATCACAGACAATGTTTATAAGTGAAATATTTCATTGTGGACTGAAGCTGTGTTTGTCTATCATACTAGATTTAAGGTAAATATTTAGCTCAGGAACTAACAGTGAAGCTCTGCTACACTCTTTTGGATCTTCCGTGGATAAATGCTGGGTGGTTATGTCCACCTACATAAAACATGTGCCACTTGCATACTGGCACACCCAAGTGTCTACTCTGGAACACATTTCCTCTGTGGTAGGTGGAGCAGGCAGACGTGACAGACAGCCTTAGTACCAAGGTTCAATGGTTGTCTGTAAATGCAGTTTTTACTGGGCTCGCCTACAACCGTTTGGAAGCATGCTTTGTTTTTCTCATTTCACTTTTGAGTTGCATATTCCTTCTAACTAGTAGACTTTGTCTCTGACATTTGTCAATTTTGTAATGATTGGGAATTACATAAGAGTAACAAAGGTATTAAATGTCAGCATTTTGCTTGTGAATTTTAATAAGACAAGCTATGATACTGTAGAGACAATGGGCCATTCAAGAAGTGTTCTTAAGAAGAAATATTTTCTTAAACCCCACTTATAAGATAAGATAAGATAAGATACACTTATGCATTTTCCTGACATTTACCAATGTTTTCTTAATTGTGTATTAATTAATTAATGACATTAGTATCACTATAATATTTGTAAATAATTATTTTCATTACTTTACAAATCATGTTTTTAAATGAATAGTTAATAAACACTATACTAGCACTTTAGTATAGGACATCAGCATGAAACATGATATTCCACTTCCCCCTCAGTCACCACCACAGCATCCTGACATACTCCTGGCACTGGACAGCTGCCTCACACAGCTTGGATAACTCTGGGCAAGGATGTCTGCCAGAAGAGTTTTGATAAGTTTTTTTTTTTTACTTCCTCAGTTGTGTGTTATTTTATATCCACCACTTACTCTACTGAATGTGAAGCTCATTTGCTGTTCACTATGTGCAGGGTTCTCTCTGCTTCAGAACTCTGGTGATTCTGCAGTGATTTACTGTCTTTTTTTGTCCCTTTTCATGAGACTCCTGTGAGTTGCACACAGCGCTGCAGATTCATGTCTTTAATAGGCACCAGGGGCGTACGCCAACTAGATCCAGATTTAAACGTTATACGCCGAAGACCTCAGATCCACAAAGATAAGCAAAATCAGCTGTTTAGGAACATGTCATGAATCTGAAATGTTTTTTTAGGACTTCTTAGGAGCAAATTTAAGAAAGCAAATTTAATGAATGAGGCCCAATGTGCTTGTGCATCAAATCTAACAGATACATACCAAAAATTGCCAATTCCTCCTCTTGAGGAATTCTCTGCACTTACAGTTAACAACATGCTGTATAACCCACTGTCTACCTTGTAGTCTCTGTTGACGTCAGTAAGCTGCCACTGGTCGCAGGGGACGCCCATCCTCTCAAACTCTGCTCCCAGGTCGATGAGTTGCCATCCTTCCTCTCTCTGCTGGTCATTCTGTTTGGGGTTGTATGAGAATGCATAGAGCTCCTCATAGGATACTGGGCAGAAGAGAAGATTATCAAAACAGAGAGAAATATTAACACTTCATATTTATGTGAATATATTGATACAATTACTGATAAGAGGATACATATTCCTAAGAACTGAAAATCAGACGCTGACTAATTCTGTGAAACCCACAAGGATGTAGAAGGTGCAGCAGCGAGCTGTAGATGTCGTGGCAGTCTCTTTCTCTCTGTACTACAAAATGAACCACCCTGAAGTTACGACACTGGATGACGAGAGGGCAGCCTGAGGTGGTCAGGGAGAGCTTCTCCACAGAGGCTATATGGTGATGCAAAATCTGCCAAGAGGAGAGGGAGGGAGAAAGGTGTGAGAAAAAGAAAGTGAGTTGATTATTTTCAGTGGATGGCTGGTTTGTAATCAGGTGCTGGGCTGTTTTTGTTTATCTGAAGGAAAAAGAAAATCAATTATTAAAAAAAGATTGCAGCATATTGCTGCAACTAGACTATTGCCTCATGGTTATATCCCTCTGCCAACCAATCAGGTCGCAGTTTACATGCGTGTCAGTCCTGTTTTGTATTCTTTCGTATCAGTTCAGTTGAGTTCACAGCAGCATTTCAAAAAATTGTGATGCGTGTCGCAATGTTTTATGTGTTTTTAACTGCAAGTGAAGATCACTTTGATTGAATCTTTTCATTGCCATGTTTTTAGTCACATTTACGCAATCAGGCAAGCATGTCCTATGTAATTCTACTCTAATGCTACCATTAACAATGCTTGTTTAAGCCTAATCGCCTCAAATTACTCTCTGCACTCTGCCATAGATCTGGACGCAACAGCCTCTCGTCACAGTGATTAGTTTTGTCTGTTGTTCCTGCTTCTCAGCCTTTCTCTGGATGTTTTCAGAAGTAGAAGAACGTGTTTGTCAGTGGAAAAAGTACGTTAGCAGCCTTTTATGAGAAGTTCTAGTGTGAGACATTCAACGACAGTGTAGAATGTAAAACAAATCCCATGAAATTCACAGGGATAGGTTAAATTTGAGTTAATTGTTGTGATTACGAAATTGCTAATCAAGAGACTGACTAATCAAGATAATCTGAAAGCACAGTGAAAATGTAAATCAGTACAGTTCTACTAAATGAATAAGAGATAAGAAAAGATCAAATTCAGATTGATGTGAATTGAAGCATTTTAATAAAGTATTTTAAGCACAGGAGGTTTGAGAAAGGCTGGCACAGACACATACAGTATGTAAATGCTGATCTCAGCAGCTGTGGAAACAAACAGTAACTCAACTGTTCTTTAAATATTTTATAAGGTATGACTGCTCTGACACAATTCTGACAAACTGTCACTCTGATCTACAAAGTGATTCTAAACACAGCAGTATATAGCATATGACTCATGCACATAAACACCTACATACATAAACAACCAAACACACACACCCGGACTGCAGAGGCACACATCACAGCAGAATAAGCCCCAAAACAAAGAGGAAAATTAATGTTTCCTTTTCTCAGCACATAAAGCAGGAAGGATGTTAAGAAGCCATGACCTGGACCTGTTGCACAAAGCAGTTTATGTCATGTTAACATTTAGACTAGTGGTTCTCAAAGCACAATATGCTGCTTGTTTTCCTAACTATTCCCGTCCTACCCGTCGCTGATTACCTGCATCAGGTGTGTTCAACCAGTCAGAAGCTATAAGTGCAGATATAGTTAGAAAACAAGCAGGACAGTGCTCCCTGAGGACCAAGGTTGAAAACCACTGATTTCAACGGTGTAACTAAATACCAGAGCACAATTTTTACTACATCTTATACAAAGATGGAAGAAAAGCAGTGTTACGACGAATATCATTTCCCCAATGATAAATTCCCAATAATCTCCTGTGTCAAATGTCAAACTATTGTACGTGTCCTAGTTTAAGTTCTTCTATTTCTTTGACACTCTCACATCTCGACAATGCAACTGGGCCGTCATTGCAACATAAAAACACCATGAGCAAATCAGGAGGCCCAGCTGACTGCTGCTGCCACCAGACATCAGTGACCTAGCTTATGTAAAAATTCCAGTGAAGTTTCTCAGTTCATGTCTAGGTAAGGTTATCTGGTAGTTGCGTCATGGTAAGTTTACTTCCTTCTTGTTAGGATGTGCCTAACAAGACGGAAGTCCAGTTAAAATAACTTCACTTCCAGATTTCTGTAGAAGTTGCAAAGACGTATACATTTAGCAAAACTAATGTCTCGTTCTGTGTTTCACATTTTCATCTGTGACTTGCCAGTGGAGCATCCCTTAAATACTGGTGAAACAGGAGGCTGTGAATAATACCTGTAGTACTGTCAGAATAAAGGCGCCGCCAGGACTACTCACCCAGATCTCCTGTCCAGCAGAGGTTGAGTTGTTAGAGCTGCTCTCTACAAAGATGAGATGTGTAGCTGTGAGGTACAGTGTGCCATTTGTGAATTTGTTGCTGAAGCGGTCCATCAGCCGCACCTGCTCCACCTGCAAACACATGCACAGAAACGCAAAGTCAGCAGTTAGAAAGGTTAACTGCAGGATGTGAAGTTATATACTGAATATCCTGAAGAGAGGAAAGCAGAGTCTTGCTAACAGTAATGAAAACGGTCACAAAATTGCTTAAAGTGGCTCTTGGCACTGGCCCCATCTGGCACACCACCTAATCCTGACCACCTGGCTTCACTGTCAGCTGCTGGTTCCACTATAAGGAATTCAACAAATGATTTCTGGGTATTAAAAAATAGTAATGATGGCAAACGATAAATAAATAAATACACCATCTTCTACATAATTTTACCGATCTTTGCCACTTCAAGTCAAACAAAACTCATATGCTTCATATACCAGTCACTAAAAATCTATTATGCTATACATGTGAGATGTAGACTTGGTGTGTTTTGCAATGTTTGCACATCCACCACACACATTAACACATAAAAACAAATATAGTAAATGCTAAAAGAACATTTCCAGAATGCCTATTCATAACTCTATTAGATCACATTTAGTCTAGAACCCGCAGAGAAGAACAGATGTTTATGTTATATATATATTTTCATCAATGTCTACAATATTACTATACTTAGTACATAGGCTTTTGCTATGTGCTAAAAAGACTTGTGAATTGTTGGCTTTGGACAGTTCGCAGCAACAGCAGCCAGCAGTCCAAATCCAATAATTCAACAACAACAGCGGTCTTTTTGTTAACTCAGACATCCTCTCCTTTGTTTCCGTTTTCCTGTCACTCTGCGATATGATGAAATGGTTGAGGTCTCTGTTTCCCAGCAACCAACAGACTGTCAAAGACCAGCCTCTTAGCACATACAGGAAGTCAGCGGTACGTGTGTGTGAATGAGCTAGTGGGAAAGCGAAAGAGAGAGAGAACACCTCTTTCCATCTCTTCAGAAAGTTGATGATGTGTTTCAAAGGCTGTTGCATACAGCATTCGCCCACCACCCGGCTCAAAAACTGCAAGTGAACCTCTTTAAAGCAGCATCAGTTCATTTCTAAAGAAGACTGGTCACAATGTCATCCACTCATTTAATTACACCAGCAGTTTTTGTGAAGGACAAGACATGTTTGTTATTTCTGCAGAGCAGTAGTGGTGTGACGTGTTAGACAGGGGGGGCCACACCCAGTCTGCATGTAATCGCACCCACCTGATCCCAGCCTATCCTTAGTCCTTTGGTAAATATGTCACCTAGGATTTGCACGTACTTTGCCGTAATGTGCATTTATCCATGAGCTGAAAATTACATCACACTGTTCATTTGCACAATGAAATCTCACCTTTCAATGTGCTGGAGAGTATGAAACCACATTCCCAACTGTGGGATACAAAACCCGAAATCGTGAAAGCCAACTAAATCAAACACAATGCCTGTCCAATAGCATTTAGACACTTTTGTTACTGTGCTGCTTTTGTCTTCAGGCTTATTGAATTTGAAACATACAATTACAATGTGGTCAGTGATGCAAAAATCAGCTTTAATGTGAAGGTGGTCTTCAGTGAGTGATTCAGAGGGCAGGTTGTTGATGTGGCCAGTCACTGGGATGACTATATATCAAACTGACACCCAGTACAGTGTTCACCCAGGGTGTGAACACTGTAAGTAACACAGATATGACGTTACAGTCACTGTGTGTATCTGACAGGTCCATTTAAGAGAAATTAAGCATCTCCTGGTGGTGTTTTATCATCCTGAGCTGACAGCGTGAACAGTAACATTATTAACATGAAGCCGGGAAAAGCAAACAAGTCACTGATGCTCGTCACTCCAAGCTGCTGCCGACACCTGCTAACCGTCAGGCTGTTAGACAGATCCACATTCATCTAGTCTGAATACTGAGATCCGGCAAACATAACCACGTACAAGCGTTAGAGAGAAATCACTGAAAGCTAAGGCCGCAGTGCTGACTGAACCCCCTCCGTTTACAATGAGCTAGAAATGTAAGCTAACGCTACCTTAGGGGTTCGGATGTGCTCCATTTCTCCGAGTCCAAACAGCTGACAGCGACCGTAAAGCTTCAAACGACAACTTCCGGAGATAACTGTATCATTGATGATATGGTGGCTCAAACTGGTGCACAAAC
>OMLM01014817.1:10340-44018 GCA_900302695.1 Helostoma temminkii | reverse complement strand
TATGTGTTTATTATCAATTATTTTACTCATCCATCCGCGTAAAGACCTGACAACGACGTCAACACTTGCGGTGCGCGGTTTTTCAAAATAAAAGCCGTGTTTATGTAGATGTTTGGACGCGGGCACCATATAAAAAGGTGTGTGCTGCTCTAAGGCCCCAGATTATTTCATTCAAGATTATTAAAAATAATTAAAACTGAGAAAAAAATTTTTTAAAAATCAGATGAAACTATTAAATTATGATGAAAGTAAACTAAACCCTCTAAGTGGAGTAACATAAAACTGAATTATTTGTTTAAAATCCATCCATCCATCTATTTTTTTAAAATGTGAGTGGTTAAACTAGAAATGAATACAAAAGTTAAAATATAGTGATTCTTTTTTTATTTCTATTTTCATCAGTCACTGAACCACATTACCATTATCATTTTTTATGTTTAAAATTTCTGTACGACAACAATGAAATTGACAAAACCTGCAACAGTCTTAAATACAACCAAAAGTAATAAACACGAGTGTTAATAACTAAAACAGTTGGAGAAGTGACACTGATTTCAACTTATAATGTCATTTTAGATTACTCCACACTGCCATGTGTTAAACCTGGAGTACGGGTGACTAAAAGAAATAGATGGTGGACACACAGAGTAAGAATTCACCCTCAATGAGAGTATCAGTCTAGTATTAGTATTAGTGTATTAGTATTAGTATTAGTGTATGTCTGTGTCAGCCCTGGCAACTTTGCTGTTACCTGATAGCTCTCTACAGGATACATGATTATAGCTATTTGATAAATGCAACTCAAGAAAGAAGGGAATAGCAGAAATAAAAATTGTACAAAAAAAGTAAATAACCCTAAAATAAAATAGAGCAAATGCAGATGACAAGTCATTACCAATGACACAGCAAAAGAGTATCTGTTAGTGAAACTAAGTGCAAGTAACTTGTGTCAATCCTAAGTCTACTTAGTTTCACTCAGGGAAAACCTTTTATTTTGAAGGAAAGCCGGAATTCTTTTGGCGTAAATTTACTTTTTTTTTTAAACATCCACTGGACGGTGTTGGAGAAACTCTCGAAGGACCGCTACGACATTCAGGAGGTTGGTCATGTGATTGACGAAATGAGCTGAAGGACTGTGGTTCTTTAGGCAGTAAAACATGTGAATAAAAACACCCAAAGCAGACCACAGAGGACACCATAGTTCAAACGCAGACACCCTTCCCTTGCATGTAGCGGTCCCTCAATAGGGCCCCCAATAAATAATAGTTTATAGAGCCAAACAGCGCCTGTCTTGACCCGGAACCATTCCTGTCCTCCATCTTGAAGACGTTTTCAAGCGGGAGACTCTCGAAGGACCGCTACGACGGGCAAAGATTTGGTCACATGGTCGAAGAATATGTGGGATATTATGTCAAAAAAACTAAAAGCTTCCGAAGTGCCGAATATTTTTTTTATCTTGCCATATGACAGAGTATTACTAGGTTGTGTAAAATAGTAAAAAAGATAAACACTAACACAAGAGCAAAGAAAACAATTATTAAAGCTAATTTAAGAACACAGCTGTTTTCTTAAGATGCTAGTAAATGGATAGTATTCATAAATACTTTATCAAGACCGAGAAAAGTCAGATGGTTAAAGTCACATAACTTTGACTGTTTGACTTTATCATTGGTGATGTGTGTGGTGATACTTGCTTTACAAATGTAATATTTATACATAAAATAAAATCCAGGATCTCTTTTTTTCTTAAAGGATTTGAACTTTATGTTAAAACAATAAAGGTAAATGTCGACATTTAAACAACTGCCATGTCATGCCGTTTTTGTGGTTTGGTTAAGAATTTATTTCTTAAATGAAGCAGAAGAAGAAGAAGAAGCAGTAGTCCATCGCATTGCATCACGTGATACAATGACAGCAATGCGGCCGACGGTAAATGTAGTTGAAAAAAAAAAGATGATTACCCAAAATGCAACAGCATTCGGGAAATACCAGGCGGGGAATAGGAAAAGTAGCACCGAGTGACCGTTTATCTTAGGCCGTCTGGTAGAGTTATACATTTTAAAAATAAATCTATTGTGATCGAAACAACAGGCTACAGTTGATTTAGTTCGGGGTTATTCAGAAAACACGAACATTTTGTATGAATATGTTTTGAGTAAAGACAAGGCAGTGGATTTGGCCCTCGCGTGTGCATGTTTCTAAGCTAACTAGCGTGTTAGCTGTAATGCTGACCTGCACGCTGAGCGTCTGCATGAATGGGTGAAGTCAAAATAGCCAGTTAAGAGTTAAATGTGTGCCTTTTAAGATCGAAATGTCTGGCTTTAACTTTGGAGCAGGGACTCTTGGATCCACTAATACGGGTGGAGGATTTGCATTTGGGGCCGCAACCAGGTAAAGAAATGTTTCGACCAGCCGACTTAACATTAGCTAACGCTAGCCGGGACTAACGTGTACACTAACTTAATTTGCATGAATTTTTATTATTATCCGAGTCTTCGCACGTTTCGATGAGCAATACTGTTGCGAGCATGCTAACTTAAAAGGAGCTGGTTGGTGTAGCAAACTAAAGAAAGAGAATAATTATTATTTGTCCTGCAAAGTTAAGTTCTACCTGTTGAGTATTTGTGGCTTGTCAAGTTGTATGACGACTTTCAATTTGTTCCGCCAGTGGTATTTTATCAGTTCTTAAAAAAGTGAGCTGTGCAAGGCAAATAAACAATGAAGTTTTGTCTTTCTAGGTCTCATTAATAACATTCATTGCTTAAAAATATGTCAATAATGTGATTTGACAAAAAAAAATCCTCCCGTTGAAAAGCTGTAGCAACTTATGGTAGGAAAAAAAAACACAACTGTGTGAATGTATGTGTAAATTTACTGTCGTTTTTCTTCTTAGTGCACCTGCGCCCAGTACTGGTGGCTTTTCTTTTGGGACTGCTCTTGGTACAGCACCTTCCTCTACTACCACCACCACCCCATCTCTGGGCCTAGGGGGCAATCTCTTTGGTCAGAAACCTACTGGAGGTTTCTCTTTCAATACACCTGCCTCAAGTAATAATATCACACAGATGTAAAACAAACCCACAAGCAAGCAGTGAATCAAAGTCCTGTGTAGTCTGCAGCTATACGCTTTGTCTTATGTTGTGTTCATGTTTTGTTTTAGGTGCTGCTGCACCCACTACAGGCCTTACATTAGGTATGTTGGTGTGTCAGACATCTTTTTAAAAGTAAGATAACGTAAATGATCGATTGATTGACTTCTGTGTTTTCTCTCTCCTAGGTGCCCCAGCCACTACAGTGGCTGCCACTGGCTTTAGCTTGGCCTTCAACAAGCCCACTGCCTCAGCAACACCCTTCTCCCTCCCTACCACCACCTCTGCCTCCTTATCAGCCCCTGCTGGAGGAGGTTTAACATTTGGCTCTGTCCATACAACCACAGCTTCACAGCAGCCTGCAGGTACAGGCTTTGCCCTTGGTCTTGGTGCCCCAACAAGCACCACAGCGGCTTCAACAGGCCCATCTCTGGGTGGGGCTCTCTTCTCCAACACTGCTTCTACAAGTAAGATCAAAACAGCAGTCTGACCTTGTCCTAATAAATTGAGTAAGAGTTTGAGCTGAGCACATGGTTGTGCATAGATTCCTTTTTTTGTTGTATTTTTGGTGAAGAAAACTTTACATTTACAAAGCATTATGACTTTTAATTTACAATGAGAACATCATGTTTTAAATTGTGAGAATTGTTGCAGTTGTTTTGGTTATGATTGATTATCTTCACTGAGGGCTGTTTTAGGAGTAATTCTCAGTGGTACATTGTTTTTATAACTGGTTTGTTTACTTTGTGTTGCAGGTTTGGGTCAGACCACTCTTGGAGGAGGTGGGTTAACACTTGGTTCTCTGTTGGCTACCAACAACACAGTATCCTCAACACCAGCCCCTAGCATTGGCCTGGGTGGAGTCGACTTTAGCACTTCCTCTGAGAATAAGAGTGACACATCATCTGGAGCTAATGCACAGTACGTCTTGCTAACTAGCATGTACCTTTTTTACTACACAAAAATGCTTGTACAACTGTCTAGATTTATTTATGTTGTAATGTAAGAAAGTGTAAAGAACTTTTCACTGTTAAGCAATGAAAGCATTTGGTTATTGTTAACATATACCTGATTAGTAGGATTATTAATTTAGCTTTAATGATAAATAACACTTTTTTTTTCCTCACTTAGGGACAGTAAAGCTTTAAAAGATGAGAACCTGCCACCTGTCATTTGTCAGGATGTGGAGAATTTCCAGTAAGTGATGCATATGTATGTGTTTATATAACCACGTGATTCGATCCACTGCCTGTTGGCTCACAAGACTAGGCAAATAAAGATGCAAATATTAACCTGCTTTATGAGTAGTGCTATTCTTCCTAAATACGTGACTCATTTGCGTTGTGTGTTGTAAACATTTGGAATCACTGTACTTTTTTAGGCAGAGTGTGGCACTGTTTTCCAAATTAGTCAAATTTTATTCTTGCAGGTTTTTTTTCCATGCACAGCCAAATTTCATTGTGAATTTTACAGTGTTTTTTCTTCCTGTTTTATATAGAAAATTTGTGAAGGAGCAGAAACAGGTACAGGAAGACATCAGCAGGATGTCATCTAAGGCCATTACTAAAGTCCAAGATGACATCAAGAGCCTTAAACAGCTTCTCTCTGTCAGCGCCAGTGGTCTGCAGCGCCAAGCTCTGGCAATTGACAAACTAAAGCTGGAGACGGCACAGGTAAAAACAATATCTGTACATAAGCTGAACTGTCAGGAGTGACGTCTAAACTCCCTTATATAGTATATAACCTTTCTGATTAAATTTAGTGTTTATTTAATAGATAAAAAAACCATTAATCCAGCTAATAACATCTTATTACAAATAAGTATAACAGTTGTTATATCCATGGTCCAAGTCTCCTGCTGTGTCACCAACGCAGCCAGGTTCTGCTGTTCTAGAGCAGTAATATAAATTGGTACACGTATTGTATGTACCACTGCAAGTATTATTTGAAGTGTAAATAACTTTTATTCAGTGAGTTTACATGCGGGTTACAGTCAGCTTTCTCAAGTAAGCTGATTTCTTAACAGTGATGTAAATGGGAAACCTGGTTTCCGTAATTGGGGTAGGGGATTAGACAAACCTGATTTCCCCGGGTAGATTTCTCCCAGAGAATGGAGATTATGTGGCATATAGACATGTAAACGTCTTCCTAATCTGCTTTCTACTTTTACTCTTCTGCTGCTTATATACGTGGATTTTGAGTAACCAGGTTACTTCACAGCATGTAAACTCATTCCCCGATTACTCGAGGAACCTAGTTTCTCTGTATAACTGGATTACTGAAGTGCATGAAAGTGCAGTCACAGCAAAAGCTTTAGCAACAAACAAACCTAGGTCTAAGTAAAGTTGAAATCAAATCAAATTGACTGGGTTGTTAATCAGGTCTGTTACTCACTCATGAACTGAATATATGGAAAATATCTGGTATGATATGGAAGAATGTTTCTAACTTTGTTTTTTTTTTTTTTTGTTTTTTTTTTTAGGAGCTAAAAAATGCTGACATAGCACTGCGTACACAAAAGACTCCACCTGGACTCCAGCATGAGAACACCGCTCCATCAGAGTACGTAATCCACCAGATAGTGGTCCTGGAGCAGATTAGAGGGAGTTTTACAGTGTTTCCTTTAGGTTGTTTTACTTAATTTAGCCTTTGACATGAACCACAATTTTATTGTTAGAGTTTTATAACCTCATGGGTTTGACAAAGATATAAATGTGTCATTTTTTGTGTTCAGTTATTTCCGCAGCCTGGTGGAGCAGTTTGAGGTGCAGTTGCAGCAGTACCGGCAGCAGATAGAAGAGCTGGAGAACCACCTAACAACGCAGAGCAGTGGCTCCCACATCACTCCTCAAGGTAAGAAATATATAAAGGTCATGTGTTATATTTATCTTAAACCTAATGACTTCAGAGTGC
Source organism: Helostoma temminkii (assembly GCA_900302695.1). Taxonomy (NCBI): domain Eukaryota; kingdom Metazoa; phylum Chordata; class Actinopteri; order Anabantiformes; family Helostomatidae; genus Helostoma; species Helostoma temminkii. Next base: position 38,016 of record OMLM01014817.1, on the reverse strand, counting down.
GCAAACAGTCAAATATTTAAATGCAGTGTATTTTGGCAGCTGAGTGAATGCATACAATAAAAACAGTAAGGCACAATAAAAAGAATAAGCACTATCTGTCTAATACATTACCCTAACACATTAAATGGGAATATTAAAGGAAAATTAAGCATGAATAAAATATTAATAATAAAATAGTAGCAATGCACAGTATTTTTAGTTGTTATTTTGTCAGTGATTTTGTCAGTATCATTTCCACAGCTATACATTAAACAGTAAACAAGTCTGATTTCTGATATCTGATGTAGAGTTCTTATTTCTTGCTCTTTTTTTCCCTTTATGTTTTTTTTAACTAACTCAGGTTAGATGATGCGTTTTGTGTCTCTGTGTCTTGTTCTCAGACCTTACCTTGGCCATGCAGAAGTTGTATCAGACATTTGTTGCACAGGCTGCCCAGCTCCAGTCGGTTCATGAAAATGTCAAGGTCAGTTCTTTACCTCCAGCTCAGTTTGAAATCTATTTTCTGTAGACATTTATATAATAATGTATCTTGTTCCCTAAATGAAGATTCCAAACAAATCATAATTGAACACTAAAAAGTTAGTTTTACACTTGTGGCCTTCATGTCAGTTACATTTTTTGTCTTCTCTGCTGTTGTGTCTGTGTATTGCAGATCTTGAAGCACCAGTACCTTTCTTATCGTCGAGCCTTCTTGGAAGACTCCACAGACGTCTTCGAGTCCAAACGCGCATCGGGCAGGAAGTGGCAGAGTACGCCTCGAGTCACGACTGGGCCCGCCCCATTCTCCAGTGTGCCCAACGCTGCAGCGGTTGCAATGGCAGCCACGCTGACCCAGCAACAGCAGCCAACTCCAGGTCTGACTGCCTACAAGTTCTAGAAAAATGTGCCTCCTCTTCACCTTGTTTAAAACACTGAAGGAGAAGCGAGAGGATAAAAAACAATGTAAAGTGTAGTCTTTGGAAAGGATAGGATGAGTTTGCTTTAAAAAAAGGAAGACATTTAGAGAGCCAAAAGCTCAAGTAGGGACACAAATGTTGTTAATATGTAGAAAGCCCCAGCTGGGGCCAACTATTTTGTCTGTACTTTGTCTATGAAAGAAAGGAGGCTAAAATAAGGGAGAAAGGGAGAGATAAATAAATATAGATCTCAATAGGAAACCAATGTGCTGCCTTACCATCTTGTATCTGACCATGTTCAAGAGTTGAAATATTTCTCTAATGCCTTACAAAACCAGAGTGAGGATATTTTATTCTGCTCTTGAACAGCAGAATCTGGCTGTGTCAGTGCCACAATGGTACACTTGAATGTGATCTAAACACTTATACCAAGGATATAACAAATTCCTTCACGTAATTTCCCTATTTCTCTCTGTCTCCTTTCTAATGGTATGTTAGAGCAGGTATCTGAGGCTTAGCTGATGTTATTGGTGAAACAGGAGTGAAAGTCCCGCTATTTCAGTTTAATTCACTTGAATCTTGAAGTTAGAACTTCTAAATCTTGCTTGAGTTAGGACTCAGTTTTATTCAGTGGATGTTTAAATAATGATTTTCAATGAAGGTTGTTATGTTATGAGGTTAGAAGCATTAGTCATTTGCTGTGTTATTTAAGTAGATTTAGCAGACATTCTGTGAATTAGTAGTCAGGATTGGGTGCATCTGTTAATACATTTCTGCTCTCACTGTCAAGAGATCTTTCCATTTAGGGAACTTCTACTGATGCAGTGTCTCTTGTTCAGGGTCTTGGCACTACTAGACCCAGTTTAGGCCAAGACCAACATGTTAAACAAACCATCTTCTTAACTAATTTAATTAAAGGCTTACGACAGCTTGTAAAAAGTTTCACTTACTTATCAAAGAATGTACATTCTGTTCATTAAAAGTTTATATCATGTATCACATCACTTAGTTTCCACTTTTCCACCAATAGAAATAATAAAAAGAACTCTACACAGTATTAATAATAGCTGTAAGTAGACAGATTACAGCTGAAGAGGATCATTACACATGTTGCCAGATTGACATTTTCCTTCAAACCCATACACACTAATGATAAAACCAAGCAGGCTATACTCTGTCAGTCACTTCAGCACACAGTGAACTCAATGCACACTATTAAATGTTTTACAACTAAACTAACTTTAAAAGTAGTGTCTGTTATGGTTGTTGCCACATCTCTGAGGTGTTAAGATTTCAGCCTTTTTTGTAGGCTTTGAGTTGTAGGCCATTTTCCTGGCACATCAGGGCACTCACCTAAAATGAACAAACTAAGCTATGTATACTAGCATGTTTCTGCTGTTTTTTTAATTTCTTGTAAAGTGTAGTAAAGACTTACATCAGAAACAAAAGCAATACTTACAGTGGGGTGCGGTTACGAAGGCAGCATGGTATAAACATTTTCACATTGACTATTACAGAAACTTGCGCTTAGTGTAGTTTCATTTGCAGATTTTGATGGTTTCTTTTCACAGTAATTATCAAATCTGTATCAAACCTATCTGTGACTCTTATTGTGTGTTGAGTAGGGATGGGAATATTTTATCAATACGTTTCGTAACCACAGTGCCCAGAATAATACCTTTACAAACACAGGGTTTACACTTAAATTTAGTTTTCGGGGCACCGGTGCCCATCAATGAAAATATTTGGGTAGTGACAAGCTCTTTTGCCACAATATGTAAGATGGACTTGTGCACAATATCCTGGTGTCCCTTACAGACCTTTTTTCTGTTGCCTTTTTGTTTCAGATAAATCTTTATTATAACCCAACATGTTCTGGGTATGCCAGCTGTCTGAAAAGGCTGCATTGCACTGTTTTAAAACACTGCTGAAGTGTTAGCTTTGTAAGTGTTAATCCTAGAGTTAAGCACTTGGTTAGGTAATCACTGTTTTTAATGGTGATAATAACAACATTTAGTAAAACTCATCCCTATTGCCAAACAGTGGCTGTGACTTATTTTATAAAACATAATCATAATTGAATGTTTTGGCCTCTTTAGTATTTATTTACATATTTATTTCTAGTTTATTTTTGCCTGTGACTTGAGCTGTAATTGTAGATGGTGGCCAGGATCACATCACTACCCATGCAGCAGGTGGCACTTACTTCAGGCAGATCTTATGTGACCCATACTTCAGTGTTTGTAGGTTTAAAGGCTTGTTTAGATTTGTGTGTCAGTGAACATAAGGTGAAAGGTGTTGGAAGACACTGGACTAAAAATATCAAATTGCCTGAACTGTAAATTTAAACGTAGAAATAGTTTTTCAATTACTGCACTTAAGTGTTTTTGAAGTAGAAACATGGCAGATAAACGTGTAAAGAACAGTTGTTTGTCACCTACTGCTGGTGTAAATGAGCTGCCGTGGACGTTCACAGCACTTGATTGTACGCAACGAGCCGAAGTTAGTCGTTTATGTCTGAACTTCCATATGACAACAAAAACAGTCTGCATTATCTTACAGTTCCATACTGCAGTACATATAGGTGGCTGGGTTGTTGAGGCCATACCACTGTTACTTGATTTAAGCTATTTCACCCAAGGGCTAGTGTCAGCGTAACAGGGCTGAATCACTTCACATTCAGTTCGTTGAAAATGCAGAATTAAAGCGCTGTTCAGGTTGTAATTTCAGGTATTTCATCCAAGGTGGTGGTACGTTGTGTGGACCTTTTGAGACAAGTTTCTACGTAGACGATCTTTTCTTTTGAGCCTGATCTATTTGGTAGAAGAGAAGAATGATTTTTGCTGCTCACACTGGTCTTTCTGTACCAGTAAGATTCATTAGTGCCAAACAAAAAGGATAGGGGAAATGTGGTCAGATTGTTTGTCCACGTTTCTATTGCATGGGAATTTATTTCCCACTGTTTCATAATGAAAATACAGTATTTGATTGGTGCAGATAGTAGTGAGAGCTCAGTATTTTTGGCACTCAGAAGAGTGAGGACTGAAAAACGTAGTTGTGATATAAACTCATCTGTTATATTGCTGCTAGTTACGGTGGTGCTTGGCGAACCCGACTGACTGGTGTTAACAGATAACCTGCTGCTTTGGACATCCCAGTCCTCTGTTAAACAACTCTAAACATTTTTGTAGGATTAAAATATACTTTGACTGAGGTGGTTGCCTGTCAACTGGATTCCAAAGCTCACGAGAATTTACACTTTTGTGTAGTTTAGTTTACACTTACAACAGATTGTCTTCCAAAACTATATTCTGTACCTGCCACAATAGTGACTATTAAGTTATGTGGTAATTGGTCTGTCAAAACTGTTTGGACTTTGAAAGTGATAGTGGATTTTAGCTACCATATTCCTATACATTAGGTATCTGTCAATAATACGTATGCCAATGTTGCCTGCTGTATTTTTGTGAGTGCTATCACAGCAATATGAATGATCCCATTTATCTTTTTTTTCCCCTTCTTAACACAGTACTATTACTACAATTCACCTACAGTTCACAGTTCAGCTGGACTTAATCTGAAATTTAGTAATTCTTTTGTGTATTGTACACAACACGCATTGTTTTTCCATGTGATGTTGAGCTACAACACAGCAGTCGACCAAAACAGACCAGCGTAGTTAAAAATCCATAAAATCACAGTCCGTTCTTTTGAGTAGTTGGCTGTTACAGACTGATTTGAGTTTTCTAATTCTGTGTTTTTCACTTATCTTTTGCCTTTTGTAGTGTGTGTGTTTTTTTGTTTTTTTTCTATTTGTGGCTCCCAGGAGGTACTAATGCAGGTTGTGGTTTTTTTCTTTTTTTTGGGGCAATGTTTGTGACCTGACAAGCTACACATTTATTAATGTTTCTGAAAAACAGACTGAACATTTACACTAAATTAACCTCACCTCACCTAACGGACTTGATTCAACAAAGAAAAGTGTTTGTGTAGATTTATCCAAAGTGCAGCATTTGTGTTTTAAAAAACAATTAACCACCACAAATGTGGCTACTATTACACTATGTCTAAGAATTCACCGGTGAAAGTGTTTATACAAATACAAATCACAAAAGTCGAAATATTTGCTTTTGGAAGTTTGACCCGAGACTTGACCACACTGACTTCCACGCAAACTGTAAAATTTTATCACGGAGTTTCCTTTATTTGGACTAGTTTACAGTGAGAGGCAGCCATAGATGCCAAATTTACATTTCTTATGAGTCTTGAGTGCTTTTACTTGTAGATGAGTGTGTTTAAACCTATATAACCAATGCCTGTTGATACAGTATATTTAATATATAATATGGTGTGCCTTTAAGCTGTAATCAATAATTCTGTCATGCATTTTTTCTGGTGTATGCTAGTTCATTCACTCTCAAATCTTGAAAATTTGGAAACTTGTCAAATGCAGTAGCAGTTAGCAATTAATCAATTTTGTTCTAGACTGTTTGTGTTTTATGTAAGTGAAATTGCATATTAAATTGACAATAAATCCATTTTTAACCAAAGAAACGTTTGTCCTTGTTTCTTTTCCACTAAAGGTGTTTGAGTGTAGCCCAATCAGATGCCTTGCAAAAATTAATAGAGGAATAAAGACAAGTTTCTGAGTGAAAGAACTAGCAGTATTTATCCACAGTTTGCACTGTTTAGTTGTAATAGTAATAATGTAATAGTTTTAAAATGTTCAACAGGATTTATAATATACATACAGTGTATTCACTGAAGTCGTGAGATTGCCTGACTGAGCAATTATACTATGTAAAAACAGTAATTGAGAAAATTAAGTAAGTGGGGGGTAAAAAAGTGACAGATATGGTGAATGTTTGCACCAGGATTTTCTGACAAAGTACATGACAAAAATACTTAACCTCGCAAAAAAAAACCCAAAACACACGAGTAAAGCAAATGCTTTCTCTCTGTGCCGTAGGGACCCAGGCACCTTTGGGGGCAGGGTTTGGAAACCCCTTTGCCTCAGCAGTGGGCACTAGCTTGGGCTCTTCTACCCTTGGAGGTATTGCCTGTACCTTTTTAAATGAATGTTTCATTTTATTTTGCCCTAATGCACACAGCCGTTGTGTTTGCAGTGTGTCTGGGAAAGTGGTGCAGTCAAAACATTGCTTTTGTTGTTGTTGTGAAGTGCGTTCACACCACAAGTAAATGGAGCAAGCCTTTGTTATAGGTTACCGTATATAGTTTTAAGCCTTTGTTATAGGTTACCGTATATAGTTTTAAGCCTTTGTTATAGGTTATTGTATAAAGCTTTCTATATGACAAGCTGGGTGATTTACTTTCTTAGTGAGGAGAAATTTGGCCAAAAATGCTAATTGTTTGCTATTAAAAAATGTTCTAAAATCCATTTAATTTGGGGGAAAAAGTGGTCTGAACGCACAACAAGATGTGTTAGTTACAGCCTCTGTCATTCTGCTCCCGTTGGCCTTTGCTTTGTGCAGCAAACTGAGTCTTATTTGTTCTGTGTTAAGCTGTGTGTAGTGCTCATTAGATTGTGGCATTCATTTTGCATATGTGTTTGCTAATTCCTGCTTGAATGTACTACAGAGGCACTGCTCTTCATATTAGTTGCCAGTATAGGCCGTGTGTTTACCCCAAATTGACTTCCATGTCACTTTTCCCCACAGGCTTTGGTGGTGGGCCAGGATTTGGTGGGGTAGGGACTGGAGGGTCTACTTTTGCCTGCTTCTCCACCAGTAAACCTACAGGGGGCAGTCTAAGCGCAGGTACATCTATACTGTATATAGTCTATATAGTATATAGAAGATGGACCAGCTTCTTGTCTGATTCATTCTGAGCTTTAAAGCTGTGCAAATACCTTATCTTCATAAGCAGGCTTTCGCAACACTGTCATCATAGCAGTCACAAATGTGCAAGCAGCACACTATTAGAGAGTGTGAATTTCTATACCAGGTGGATAGGTTGGCAAATATCACCTAGATTTCCTTTATTGTTCCTTATTAGTTTTCTCGACTCTCTTTTTTTCACCTGTGTGCCCTCTATTTCTTTCTAGGTTTTGGTAGCAGCAGCAGCTCAGGCTTCAACTTCAGTAACCCTGGCCTCAACCCTTCAGCCGGCCTGACCTTTGGCGTATCTAATCCACCTGCTGCAGGCTTTAGCACAGGAGGACCCCTTCTCCAGCTCAAGAAGCCCCCTGCTGGTAATAAAAGGGGCAAGAGATAGAACTTGATCAGATTGAGGTTTATAGCGGGTAAGGCCTGGACTCCCAAAAGCATGTAAGTGTTATTTGATCATTTGAACAGCAACACAGAATGATCCATTGAATAATTTGAATAATTTAATATAATATGGAGTTAAATGCTCATTAAAAATTTAGATGACAAAATCCCAGCGCCCCTCCATCATTGTGTCATACATGGTTTATATTGTCCACTGTTCTACATTGATTTGATTCCAAAATTTAGAGCTGAGCTTTGAGCTATTTTCCTGACAGAGTTAAAACACAAAGCAGCTTACATTGTGTTTCTATTAGATCCACCGAAACAATAATATTATAATACATGGGACTTAATATGCAGTAACTGAAGCAATACCATAAAACAGTGGCACATAACAAATTTTGAGTTAGGTCATTTGCATGGCCTGAAAATGTCTGCTCACCATAATCGGTAGCGCTACTATGCTTTTGGGGATGCCAGCCACAGTCACAGCTGAGTCAGTCATGAACTGTTTTAGTTATATATAAGGATTTTCTTTGGTCCGATTATTGTACAAGACAGATGTGTTTTTGTGCTTTGAGGTGGACAGTGCAGTTGTTTCCTTTGTGTTACACTAAAGGTCAGTTGTACAACCGCACTTCAAACAATGAGTTTGGCCCAAGTCTCGTCCAGGGAAGGGTAAGATAAGGTAAAGGGAAAGAGGATTACGGGGTAGTAATTTGTTGGGAACAGCATAGTCCCTGCCCAGAAGTGTAAGTGGGGACTCTTATCTGATTCTAGACAGTTTTATAGGCACAAGAGGGTGTCCAGGGTGGGTTTTTGGGGGAGCACAGTTTTATTTTTGTATCAAGTGGAAAAAGAGATGATGATCGGGATGGATAAAAGGGGACTAACACTTAAGGATAGTCCTTTATCTAGTCCACATAACCTGTGTTGCTTTTGCTAGAGTCCATCCTTATGATTGCTTAATAATTACTTTTTAGACACGTTTTGTTTGCCTTGTCTGTCATTGTAAGAATGTGGAAGATGAGACACTGTGCTGTTTGTATTTCATGGCTCTCATTAGATTAGAATCTCAAAGGGATTTCACTAGAAGATTCTACCTACTCAACTCAGTTTATACATGTTAAACCTATTTGCACTCGCCAGTGTATGTGACCTGACCGTGGTTGTGTGAATGTGCATGTGTGTCTATTGCACAAGTATGAATTTGTCTCTCTGGTTTGTCATAGTTTCAGATTTCTTTTGAGGGGTTATTCTGCTTCTTTTTTTTTTTTTTAATTGTCCACGTCAGTTAAGTTACCAAATACTGGTAGTTGTATTCTTATTTTCTAATCATATTCTGTGTAAACCTGTATTTTCAACAAACTGTTTAATAATAAATTCTTCAATATGATGTTTTGCCTGATTATGGCATTATTTCAATAAATGTGCGTTGACACAGAATGCTGTCTGTATCTATATGTGTGAGTGTGTCATCTGATTTTCAACATTTTTATTGTACTTTTAACACATTTTACAACTGAGATTCTCAATACAAACTTTAATCACTGTTACTTTTTTGTTTTTCGCTCATCCAATAAAAAAAAGTTCCATTACTGAATAAACACCTGTTTGGTCGAAAGTTTGCAAAATCTGGACAGCCAACTTAAACTGTAGATCTTATGCTTACTACTTTAGCTCGAGTAAAGGATTGTAGCAGTTTGCTTGACTACTAGTGACTTTGTGTCCACAGGGCACAGCTGCTGAGTGGTATGTACACCTCCAAAGCAGAAGGGGGCGCTAATGTGCTTCGGTTCACTTTCAATTCACTCAACTAAAGGAGAGCTGTTGCTATGCGACAGTTCTACAATATACACAGGGAGGACACAGCAGTCAACTAAATTATTGGTGTTATTTGTGCTAATCACTGGTGTTTCAGCCCAACTTTCTGCGATATTTTTTGTTCACGTTCGGTCATCAACTGTTCAGGTAACGTAGTTTTTAAAAGCGCATTGATATATTTAAAACTACAAAAACAAACTAAATTGAATTTTTACGTTATAACCAAAGGGTAGAGTATTTATAGTAACCGTTCAGAATAATAAAAAAATGTTTATACTACTATATAACTTTGTTATCTCTTAACTGTGTGACTGGGGACCGTGCTAACGCTGGCTACTTTTATCACTACTTGTCCCACTGTCCACCGATTCTCTACTTTTTAAAAAAAAATATTGTTTTGCTTCCTTGCTGTAAGAAAAATATGTAAAATTGACGAAAGCTGTATGATGAGTTGCTATATGAATTGGACTTTCTCCAGCATGGCTTTTTTTTATCATACAGGCAAACACTGCTTGCTGCCAGGAAATATAAATATCTTTTTGAGCTTGTTTCTCAAACATTGCTTTCATGGTGTTTATTTATTTTTGTGTTTTTCATCTTAATGGGTTGTTGTGTTAGTGTCAGCTGATTTAAGAGGCCAAGGAGCTGCCACTTTTTAATTTTTCTTCTATGCCGGCAACCTCATGTGCTAATTGGACAATATTGGAATGTTTATACTGCAGCCATGCCTCTTCCAGACACAATGTACTGTGCCCAGCAAATCAACATCCCTCCTGAGCTGCCTGACATCCTGAAAAGCTTCACTAAAGCAGCCATCCGAACACAGCCCAAGGATGTGTGGCTGTGGTCTGCAGCGTAAGTCTTAATCTCTGTCAGCGGTGTTTCACGCTGCAGATAGATGTGATTGTGTTTTATTTCAGTCTTGATCTTTTAAGCAGTACCATAAACAGTTTTCCCGAGCTACATCACTGTACAAAAAGGCAAGCCCTTTCCACCTGTGCATCCCTTATCTGTTCATTGACTGACTGTAATTGGGTCCCTAGGGCATCCATGTTTCTGCAGTGATTAAACCATCCACCTTTCTCTAGCAAAGAAAAAGCACATTGAAAGTCGTGGATGGAATTCAGATGTATCAAGATTTTTTGGGACCCCTAAGGACTATCATATCTTCAGCTATTTTATTTGCCAATGTAGCTTGCCAGTGTTTACAGCAGAAGATATTAAAGTGAGGCATATGGTGTAACAAAACCAATGCAAATGTCTCCTGGGTTAGAGGATGTTTATATACCTTTAAAGTAATACTAGTCTCTGTTGCCTTTCAGAGATGCTGGAAGTCATGCTGCCTCTAAATTCACTCAAAATGTTATTTAAACTGTGAAGATAGGCCACCATCACCCTTAAGCATTTTAAAGTATATTTGTAAACTTCATAAAAATGAAACTACAACACATGATTTTTATTCTACTGATGGTAGCTATTACAACTCATTATGTTAGACTAATGCCAACTTAAGCCTCCGTTTACATAAACCGCTTGTATAACTTGACTGGTTTGCTTAAGAGCAATGTGAGATGATTGACAGGCAAGTGAAGCAGCTTTTAATAATATATGTTTGTGTTAATTAATGTGTGTCTCTCCTCTGGCAGATACTTCAATGCACTGTCTAAAGGAGAGTGTCTGCCTGTCAAGGACAGGCTGGAGATGAATGTTGCCACCCAGAAGACAGACACTGGGCTGACTCCAGGTTTACTGAAGACTCTCCACAAACAGGTATTTTCTCAGCAGTGGCACCTTATTGATTTGATCACATAAAGGTTTTTTTCACACTGTCATTAAAGTTTCATATTGTAAAGTTATTTTATCTGGGGAATATATTGGCATCTTGACGGAGATGATTCATTGAAACAAGTGAAATTCACCTTGTAACATTTTAAAGCAGAAAACTTGGGAATTAAAGAAAAGCCTCATAACGTAATTGCCCCAAATATGAATATGAATTATTGTTTAGAGGCATTAATGCTCTACCACCGATGTACCAGCGTGGAATGGGGATACACTCCTTTTGTGTCTTAATTAGTCATCAATGCCAATTTCCCCAGATCCCTGATTTTTTTGCAGTCTGAAAAAATAAAAATAATGAATCACTCATGATTTATTTTACACTGCTCTAATTCTTTTTATCACCTACTTGGTTTAGCTGTCCCCTAGACAGACATGCAGCACCGAGGAACTGCAGAAGAAATGGAAGGGTCTATGTCTACCCATGGATAAACTGGAGATGATTCTGGCGCTGGGCAGTTTCACCTCAGAAATCAGCTGGATGGAGTTTTTTGCCCTAGGCTGCAGTAACCTGGGAGGGGTGAGATGTTGTAGAAGGCCAGATATAAATGTTAATACCATTTTATACCGCTTCCTTTGAGCCCTAAAACCCATGTAAGTCCAAGCACAGCTGGAGATCTGCAAGCAGTGAGTTTTTTGTTCATCTTGAAGTCTAGTCTTCTAGTGTTTAGACCAGATCCAGACGTCTGTAATCCATACTTCTCCCTCAAGGTCCCCAGACTCCAGAAAAAAATGACTGGATAAATCTTTCTCCGACTATGTCAATCTTTGCAAAGCTATTAATCCAATGATTATGCTCTGAAGATGCAGATAGAGCAGCAGAGACAGATCAAAGAGAATATCTGTAAGCATGGAGAACTTTGCAGATGAAATGAAATGCAGCTCAGCATTAAAATTGTGTGCTTAGTGTCAGTAGATTGGAAATGATGCCGCTGTGAATGTGTCCTGCAGACTTTAACCACATGGGGGCAGTCATGTTGTACATTAGCTGTGTCTTTAACTGCGAGTGAGTGTGTGCATGGAAGTGTATTTGCAATAAGGGCTTGAGACGATAAAATAGGATGTGATCGTTCCTGAATTATTGAATACATATTTTTGTATTTTTGTGTCTGTCTTTTAACAAATCTGTCTGATTCTGCGTGTGCCTGTTTACACTTCCTCAGACCCTCATGAGTTCTCTGAAAATTGCCTGTGAGATTCTGACAGAGGATGAGGAGGGTGGTGCTGCGAGGATCCCGTTCAGCACCTTTGTCAAACTGTACAGCTTCCTGGCTCACTTGGATGGAGACATGCCACAAGACCACATTGACAACTTCCTCAGCAGTCTGCAGCCTATAGTGTAGGTGTTTGTGTATGTGTGTGTGTGTGTGTGTGTGCACTCTCCTCAGATGTCAATCTAGCAATAAGCAGATTGGTTTGTATGTGGTGACAAGTCAAGCTTTTTCATATAGATATCCTACCCAACAGAGGAAGCAGACGTACACAAATTCAATATTATACCACTTCAAATTCTTTATTTAAGTTGAAGTACTAAGTACATGCACTACATCTTACTTGAAGTGCAAAGGTATAAGTACTTCACCATGTACGTGATTAGTCAAGCATGAATCTGATGGAGTTACTGATAAATACTAAAACACCTAAACACATAAAACAATTACTAAACACTAGTGAACTTGATGCTGTCAATAATGTAAATGTACAAATATAGTGCAAATTTGTTCAATATGTGCCTCATAAATAGCTTTTCTGCTGAAAATTGAAATGTTCCTGCCTTGTTACATTGATAATTAACAGATTCAAAGAAAGAACTACTTTTAGCTTCTTATATTCACAAATTTATTTGTGTTTTTAGTACTGCAGAGCAGTGGTGGAAGAATTACTCAGATGTTATGCTTAGGAACCAGTATCATTACCACAGTGTAGAAGTAGTCTATCAAAAATCAATGTCTCGCACTGGAAACTTAAAGTAGTATTAGTATTATAATACACTGAAAATAGCAAATTTAGAAGTACTGATTATGCAGAAAGATATGTCTTAAATTAGCTATTGTAATTTTATCCAATGTGTGAATTGCCACCTTTATATTTCTTAATACATTATATTATACATTATAAATTTTTTTTGATGAGAATCTGCACATGCAAACTAACTAGTAACTAAAACAGTCAAATACGTATATGTAGTGGAGTGAAAGTAATATGATAGATAACATGAAATGGAAATGCTCAAGTAAGGTACAAGTACAGGCAATTATACAGTAAGGATATCTTATGATGTGTGACTACATCAAGTAGTGTTGAGCTGATTCAAATGAGAAAAATAATTAGGCTGTTTGGGTATAGTATAGTATGTATAGTGTTTACTCGTCAGGAACATACATCTACAAATATGCAGTATCATACTCTTATATCTTCTCAGAAGTAATTGGACTTGTTTGAACTCACATGACCCCAAATGTATTTTTGGGGTCACATGACACACGTCATATATTTTGTTCCTTTTCTGTCTGATTTCCCTGATTCATTTTGTAGTAGCTTGCAATTCACCGTACTACAAAATGTCAGCATATATAATTACATCTAAGATGTACAGTGCTGCTGAAAATTACACATAATGGCCTTTTTATATTTCAACTCTCACACAAAGTGGAATTGTCAACTATAATTGCATTTCAGAACATATTTCATATAAAAAATGCAAGAAATACATTCAGATGCACTTTAAACTGGTAATATGTTTTCAGCAGTGATGACATGTACTGGAGACTGCTCGAGTCCTGTTTGGCCCAAAATTTCCACCAGTCAGTGTTGGTAGTCTAAGAAGCACAGGCGCTTTAAAAGCTAAGCCTCAAATGATGCTGTGAGATAGTGATATTCACTGGTATAAAAATCCTTACACTGCTGAGTAGAGCTGCACTGATGTACTAGTTTCTCTGCCCAACAGCAACAAGCAGAATGGCATGATTCAGATTTCCAACTTCTACATCAGCATGAAGTGAGGGGAGAAGAGACGGAAAGGAGTGGAAGATAGGGATGAATGAATAAAAGACTCAAAATGACTTTGTTCAATTAAAAAATGGCCATACTAATGCTCATTCAAACACAGCCGTTGTTTCATTTTCTACAATTTGTTAGCATCAGCCACAGTTGGTTACAATTCATCGCCGTCTAGCTGCTATTTTAAGTCAGGTTAGAATGTTTTAATGAGCAGCAAGAGACGCACAAAGATGCCTTACATAAACTGTCAGGTCGAGTGTGTCTATACTTTTTATTGCTTGTTCTCTTACGTCTGGGTTAGCCAAAGTTCATTTGTCATACGCGCAATATATCATGTTGCAGATTCACCACATTTGGCCTCTCTGCTGGTGTATACACTTCACCAAGCAGACGAAAAAGATGAGAAGTAAGGACAAAAACTCAGAGGGCACAGCGGTGTGATTTTTGCTCTTGTGTTAGAGACTTATAAAACCCCTGTGTCTGGTTCACTTCTTCATAAAACATCCTGAATGGGCAAGTATAAATGCACATTCAGACAACTTTACATTGCACTAGTCAGACAACGCACATGTCTGGCGCATCCACACATGCACTATACAATCTTAACCACCCTATCTTTACATTTACACATTTTTCAAAGATGCACATGTCAGTGTGAGAGTATAGTCTGTGGTACATGTAGTTCTATCATTTTCACAGTTTGGGCAGTAGGTTTTACACACACTGAAGCTTATTCCTTGAAGGACTGCACCTGTGGCCCAGTCACAGGGGACTGGAGGACAGATTTGGGTTAACAGAATCTCTGATATCACACAACATGTGACACAGAAGAGAAGGAATGCTGTCAGTGCTTAAATATGAGATCCTTCTGTGAACCCCGTGGTAAAACAGAGGTTAAGAGTATGTCAAAATTAATTTCTTAATTTCTGTTAGGAACATTCAGTTTGTGAAAAACTGTTTCTGTTTAGATAGAGTCTAAAACATTGGGTAAATAATTTGTAATCTGTAAGCTCTCATTCAGACAGTAGATGACCCAGCTTTAATTACAAAGTTAAATAGAAACTTTAAATTTTAAGTGATACTTAATAGGTTTTAAGCTCCGAACAATCAGTTACATTTGCCAAAAAGAAATTATTTGGACAGATTCAGGCTTTGACTTTCCCTTTACCTAAACCCTAAAACTAGTTTCTGTTTTGTTTTTTAGATTAACTTCCTATTTTGTCTCCAGGGCAATTGTTTCTTCTACCCAAAAAGTCCCCTCACCTGGTACTTCCCAGTGGCAGTTACTGGAATTGGGTTTGTAATGCTGAACATTGCTCACTTCAAAAACTCAGCCCAAGAGATCGCAGCATTCTGTGTACAGTTTTCCAGGCACTGATTCTTGCTGGTATCAGTAGCAGGACTTTTGATGGGGATTTTGATTTTTTTTTGTTTAAATGACAGCATGCATTGTTGTTGACTGAGTTGAAACTAGTGAAAAAACTAAAAGTGAAAGCAAAACAGTGTTCACCTTTCAGCAAGAAAACACTAGAAAAAACTGTAGATACTTATTTATAACTACCCTTTTATCCTCTTTTTAAAACATTTTTAATATCACTTTCCATTTTTCTTTCCCTTGACCATTCTGCTTAAATTTCAGTACAACTACAGCCTATTTTAGGTGCATCCTTCAGTACAGTGGTTATACTGTACAGCTCTAGCACCGTATGCTCCATTGTTTTACAGTGTTGGAACTTAGAAGAAACATGATGTCATTGGAAAGATGTCAGTGGTTTAGAAATCTCAGCTCCAGGGTGGACCTTGTTGCACAATTTTTACTGTATCTTCAAGCTTTGCTCATAAGATCACATCTCCAGGGACATGACGAATGTAGCAGAGCAGTGTGAAAGACACAGGAGAAGAGAGAGTGGACACAAAGGCTCCTTTTTAGCGTTTCCCTCCGTAGCTGTTGTGAAACAGAGTCCAGGGTAAGGATGAAGGAAAACATCATTTAAGCTGAGTTCTGAGTAAAGGAACATGGATATTTTATAAGTCAGCTCTACTACTGTTCTTAGTACATACTCTGCTTTGTTGACAGCATGTCTTAGATTGGAATTATTTAAATATTAATGTGCTGTTTTACATTATTCAAACAGTTCAGAAATTATTTTCAATGCTTGTGCATTATTAGACTTCGTGAGAACAACAACCTCATTAGTAATGTTGTGATTACAGTATGTAAGTCAGTGGTGAGACTGTCAATCTACACTTGTATATATAACAGCTCTTGCAGTAGTATATTTAAAGTTTATTTTATTAAGTATACTTCAGGTATAGTAAGTATACTTCTTTGTACTCCTAGTATACTTGCTAGTATACTATTTTAATACTTCTTGAGTCTAAATTGGCCCACTTTTAAGTTTACCTCTGATAAGTACATAAAAAGTATACTGAAAGTATACTTGCTCATTTTTAGTTTAAAAGAAGTATACTAATGGTATACTTGATTATACTTCTTTTTCCTAAGGGAGACTGCATTGCACAAATGTAACATCATACAAATCATTTCAGGGAGCTCCAGCATGGGATGATAAAACCCCTGGACTTCATTCTTCTGGAGGATATGGACTCAACTCCATCCAATTTTGCCAAAGCAACCTCAAGAGAAGAGTAAGAACAAAGGCAGACAGGAATTTCAAAAAGCAGCTGGACATGTCTACCCAGTATCGAATGTAACTACTTTCTTCAAGGGACATTTTTAATATTAAATTTGTGTTTAACACTACCATTTTAAAGGTGGAATGATGGAACAAAAACAACCATGACTGGCTATGACTGGCTATAGACACTTGGTAGGAGTACACAAAGTCAATAATTGAGTAAAGGTGCAAGTACTTGGATTAAAAAAATACTCCACTGCACGTAAAAGCACCACTTTAAATTCTTTACTACACTTGAAGTACAAGAAAACAATTTATGCTTAACAGCATTGAATGTGATGTCCAAATGTATTTGACAGGCTCTTAGATGGGAAAATGATGGCAAGGAAATTGTTTTACTTAATTCAATTCTGTTTACATCCAGTTAAATACGGTAAATGTGTTTACCATTTTCCTCTGCATGATGCTTATTGTGTAGTTTCACTCTATGATGGCACATATAACCCTGCAAAGGGCATAATTAGTTTAAGTTTGTAGATTGTTTCTATGTAATGATTTTGTGTTTATTATTGCTATTTATTATTAACCACATTTTTGTCTATGGACTAACAGTATATGTGTAGAATGGTAACAATGAAGTCAATTTGTCCAGCCTGTATTTCAGAGTTTTTTCCACACATGAACACCCATCACAAAAAGAACTTAATTAATGGCCATTGCAGGCTGATTAAAATTGGTTAATTAGCACTTATGCTATTGAATGTCTCCTTTTCAACTGGTGGCAAAAGCTTTTTTCTGTGGATTTTAGCTACAGAGTGGGCAGTATTGTCTGTCACAGTCTCATTAACTGATTAAGCAATAGCATGAAGTGTTTCTAATCAAGTTATTAATAAACAGGACATTTGGCTATAGAGAGGAAAAGCAACATTTTATGCAAATCTTCTTAAATACAAGGAGGCCTGTTTGAAACTCTGACACTCATCTTGGTCACAAGTTCACTTTATCATCACACACATACACAAAACTAACAGTTCAGACCTTGTGTCAAAGGGAAACTCATAGAAGATCTTTGTACAGCACTCTTGCTCCAGGTATGCCATCGAAGAGACCATGGCGTGCTGGGGCTGTTTGTGGTTTTAGGGAGAATAAATGACTGTATGAACGAAGGCATACAGGAGCTTGTCTAAACCTACTAGCAGCAAGGTCATGTTGTACTCATGAGGTGTATGTGGAATGTAGATATATGAAATTTACCCTTGTGAACAGTATTTCTGATGAACAAAGTTTGAGGACCTTCTGTACAGTCAAATATTTTTATTAAGATACTGATGGTCAAAGATATTTACTCAAGTTGATGTCCTAAGTCCATGCTCCACAAGAAAACTATGCATTTTAAACAACCTTGAATCTGGTGTCTATTGTTGGTTCATGGTGGATGCAGAGATCTCCCAGAATAGCGTAGCTGCAATAATTATTTAAGAAAATAACATGTAAACAACAAAATCGCACAATTGTGTTTTTGCCTTACTATTGAATCCTTCACAGTGTTGCTGTTAGGTTTTGTGTTAAAAATATTCAGCATTTCACAGCTTCGGGGTGCTGTGCTCCCACTGAATATAATTGTTTAGAACAGCCTTGTGTTACGTATGTAATAGGCCAGGGTCGCAGCATGAACATTACCATGTGACATACAAGTTCACAGAAGGGCTCCAGTCAGCTCACTGTGTCTGTCTGGGGGATTTACAGTAGATTTTTCTTATAAACCCAGGTTGAGCTAATGCACTTTGCCCTATAAGTGATGGTGTTCCTAATGTTTTGCTATTTACTTTGTATTTAAATACATCTACTAAAGTAAAAGCAACCTTTTTTTTCTAATAGCTCTTGTATATTGAAGTACTCTATATGCTACACACTACAGTGTTTTGCAATTGCAACAGCAGAACGTGCATTGTAGGATCTTGTACTTAGGACATATGGGACGGGGATCAAATCTCCATATCAGCAGGCGTGTGCACTTGTTAGGTATCCCACCAGCTGTGTCGCTGACCCTGGACTCAGACCTCAAGTGAGCCTGTGAAAGAGCTCGTGGAGCTGAAAAGTGCTTATCTTAAATCAGCTTCTAGTCTTCTTAATCACTATTGATAATTTCCTTCCATTTAGTTAGGGCTAGATCGAGCATTAGTCCTACTCACAGAGTTGAATAAATAACTATGAGCAGCAGCGGATTATTTGTGTTATAAATCTGTCTAAAATCATATAATTTGAAATAATCCACAAATTGATGAGATGTAATATTCCTGAGTGGTCATTTACTGTAGCGTAGCTACCATGCTGTTAGGCATTTAGAATTTAGATGAATTTCTGCAATTTAATTGGCTTTATTTATTCAGTTTATAGCTAAGCAATATTAACCAGTTTCCTTTTTACTGCCAGCAAGTTGTTGCCTTCATGGCAGATTTATCCTACTGAACATTTCTCTGTGTAGCTGGTGAATGGATCTGGGTGAAACAACTTTGATTACAAAATACAACTCAGATAAAAGACACTGAGTTGTGTACTGGAAAGGAAGTAGCTCTCCAGTTTATAATACCCACTTACCTAAAAGTCAGGTAGTATAACACAACTGCCAAACAATATATGTGAATTGTGAATTTGACTTTATAGTTTCTTGAATTTTATTGCATTATTTGCAGATGTATTTTAATTTCTTGTCTGCCTCTTATATCAGTATATGTAGACCTGGGGCTGACGAGCTAAATATGACTCAAAATTTATTAGCTTTCACACGAACTTCCCCAGAGGCCATTTAACTCATTCTAATTTTGGAGACGAGGAATCTTAATTCAGCTTCCATTCCTGTGTGGCTTGACCAGACAGCGAAACTTTTCACAGTTATATGAAACTGCTAACACTGACTGTCACCCACGTAGCAGTGGGAAGATACCGTAGAGATAGAAAAGCCACAGGGAAGCAGAACTCTCAGCTGGAGGTAGATGAATGTATAATGGATACACACTGGGACTGTTATGCGCTTGGTTTTTCCACAGCACACAGTGTCAGAAAACTGGTGTTATTAATTACTGAGAAGAAAACGACCATCTATGTAAATCTGAAGTACCACAAACTCTGTGAAGATATACATTCCCTGTAAAGATACAGTACAGTTTACATAGTAACTGTACACTATTATGATCAGTTTTTGATTCTGCCTTTTTAAATACAGTGGGAACAGTCAGACACAATAAACAGCACTGACAGGTCAAAGCAGAGGTCAAATGTTTTCCCTGCTAGTATTAGCCACGCCTTCAAGACTTACCACATGTTAAGTCTATTGTATTAACCCGGGTGAACCACAGAACCAGCCCAGCACATCCAGCTAAGACATTTACAGTTTGGAGTTATTGATACTGTAAATTATTTTACTAGATGTTATGCTCAGTTTGCTAAGTTAAAAAAATAATTTTAAAAAAATGAGATTCTGTGGTTGAGCCCACATACAACTTCTTAAAACATCTCTTTGCCTGACAATTACTATTCATTTTTAATGAATCAAGACTGGACACACATGTACACACGCCCAAAGAGTCCCATGGCTCTATTATCTCACCTGGCAGGCGGCCAAAAATGAAAGAGAGAGAAAGACAGACACAGTGTGGTGGCTGAACAGAGAGATACCAGTCCCATGTAATCAGATTAGGCGACTTGCCCATAGGTTAAGAGGCTGTTGGCTGCTGTAGCTGCCCTACATGGGACAGGGTGCGCAGTACTTTTACTTTCTGTTGTAGCTCCACGCTTTGAAAGGCCAGAATCTCACTTTCATCCATGTGCTTGCGCGGCGGGTAGTACCACTCAACGTGTTTCCTCCTGGAGGCGAGGGAAAATACCTCACTTCGTGCGACGTTCACGGCTCAGAGCGATAACACATGTTAACTCTCCGATAATGACTGATAGGTAGGAGAGCTCTACGCTGAACTAGGTGGCCTATAAACCATAACACACGTTTGGGAATTTGTTTAGTTTAGGCGATGTAAGTGACTTTTTTTGAGTTTAGTCTCGGAGAGGCACACAGTCCCATGTCCGCGCCCCGCGTGCCAGGCTTCACTACCCCGAGGACAGTGCCCTAAACTCGCGGGTTAGATGGTGCTGATCACGGACAACCGGGATGGAGGATGTGCCTCGTCCGTCCGGGTCATGCAGCAACAGAAAGTCTGCGGCAGCACTGTCCAGATCCACCCGACCATAACCGAGCAACCGCTGACCAACTCATGCGACGATGACTACCTGGGGTCGTGCGAAGAGGACGATGAAGAGGACGGTGGAGGAGAGGATGATGATGATTTCGAAGAAGTTGACTTTGAGGACTTTGATGATGGTGGGAGCATCGCTTCGGATGACTCCTTTTACCCACCAGATGATGTGTTCGCGGATTCTGAGCGCACCCCGTCTCCGGAAAGCCCGGAGCCGCTGTCGTTTTTCAAGGCGTGTTGTACCAACAACGCAGCTATCGTCCGGATAATGCTACGGCATGGAGTGGAGGAGGAGGAGGTCAAGGAGACGGACAGGAATAATAGGGTATGGAACACTGACCAACTTCACTCAAGTAATGCTATTAAGTTTAGGACAGTTACACACCAAGTATCAAACTTGGCTCGTATCTTAAAATAAACGGTGTGAGGAACCAGTCTTTGTTGGTGTTTTTAGTTCAGTAGATAATCTGGCTCTAGAGTAAATTTGGCCATAAATATAAAACGGTGGGCTAATTATGCTGAAAGCAGTGCTGCTCAGGAGTTATCATGTTTTTGTGTACTGCACCAAACTCATCTTCCTGAGACCCAGTACAGCAAGTTGAGAAGTTCATCCTTAGCTTCCTGTTGAAATATTAAGTGTGTGATGTGATCTCTGTTTAATACCTTTAATGTGTGTCATGTGTACTACAAAATGTGTGCTGGCCCTATTGAAAGCTTGAGTTATTACAACAGTATATCCATAGGGTTTTGACCTATTTGCAGCAATTAATTAAAATCTGATTAATAATCATATATATAATCATTAATTTAAAAGATGACTGCCAACCATTCCTTCCCTCAATCTTTCTAATTAGCTCGCAGCATCATCCTGAATCATTTTTCACACCAAACCAGCATTTTCTGTGGTGTGTGTATGTTTGTGTGTGTTTGTGTGATGACAGACCAGAGTTCTGGGCGCACAAGCAAATTCATCTCTTTAAAAAACACTCAGATCTCATCCACATGTGTTTGAGAGAGAGTGAGTGCGTGGTCATGCAGACATATTCATGTGGATGTCATTGTCATGTTGACATTTTCATGTTCGTCTTGAAACATGACCGAAGCAAATGAAATTGCATTTTTCACTGAGGGTAGTTTATCAAACTGTTACGTCAAAAATCATTGGAAATTTCATCTGCAGTGTAGATCACTTGTGGATCACTTCACTCCTGCCAAAGAACTGCAGCCCAGGGCAAAGAGATAAATCCATAATGATGGAACGCTAGACTAGTTTTTATTTGTCTGGACATTTTGCTAATTGAATTAGATGACAGTGAGGTCTGTGTTGAACAGGAGTCACATGCCTATTGTCACACATTGTTGTGCCTCGGTGTATTTTATTATTTTATATTTTTATTGAACATTGTTGCCTTTTATCCAGGGAAAGTTGCTTTTGTCCAATGCCTCCTTAAAGAGGCCTATAGGACTTCCTTAGATACCTGGGTCCCAAACATGCCTCCGAAATCGGGCATTTTACCCATGGCTGGAAATGGACAACTTGATGTAATTGCGATTTTTGGAGAGAAGAAGAGTTGTTCTTCCTACGAGTTGTCCATTTCCGGCTACCCCTTTCTTTGCTCTCAAAGTTACCTCCAAAAATATGTCCCTTGTGACCCTCCCTTTAATAAAGCATGGCAGGGCCCATGTTTCCAAAGGTCTCATATAGGATCCTTTGAACTTTCATTTCAAAGTAGTCAATTATAAGTCATTTTCTGCTTTTAGCAACTGCGGCATTCTGATGTAGAAGTTCGAGTGTCAGTGCTTTACCCGATGGCAATTTGACTGTATATGCAGAAGGAAGAAGAGCTTTAACTTTTCAAGGGGGTTCTAACTTTTCTCTGGGCTTCTAACAGCAAGGCTTTCCTCCCTTTGACTTCTTGTCCTCTTCTATGTCACTTCCTCTTTTCTGTATGCATTTCTGTATACAAATCCTATCTCTTACTGTCATCATCTCAAATCTCTCTGGTACTTAAACATTTTTGTCAGTGCAGATTTCATGTGTGTTGTTGAGTCCCCATGAGGATGTGGCATAAAGCTGAGACATGGGCGCACACATATATGTACATGCTGGGCCAAAACCTATAAAGGTCAAAGGTCGTAAAGTTACAGCAGATCCATTGGAAACACATTGAAATGAATCTGGAAAGCTCATTAGTTTGTGTGTGTGTGTGTGTGTGTGTGTGTGTGTGTGTGTGTGTGTGTGTGAGTGAGTGTTCAACATCCTGACAAAGATGTAAACATCCTAATATAGACAGCTTGGCAGTGTGTTGTATAAGACAATGAGGGCTGTTAAAGCTCAGGCTTGGATTTGACCATTAGTGTGTCCACAGTTTCTCCTTTTGCTTACAATTAGGTTGTAATGAGATTTTTAGTATAATGATTTGATTTAGATGAGACAAATTAACTACAATAGAGGCTATATGTGTTATATGTACACTATATGGACTGTGCAAGCCCGAGAACGTGGCTTGGCAATGTAGTGAATATGGGATAAACAGTTTTACAGAAAAATAGTTGTATTGCCAGCAAGAGCTTGTATCATCTATAATATTGTGATGATTCTTCCCCATGATATTGTCATATAATAATTATTGCATGATGTTTACATCAAGTGCTGCAACATAGGCATCTCACATGGACCTACAAACAATACTGTATATGACGCCTGAAGACGAGGAGAGATTTAGTGGAATGATAAAATATCGATTGCAGATGCTACTACTACTAATACATATTCTAATTTTTTAGTGACTTAATAGGTTTTTTTTCTTTTGTATTGGTCTTTTTGTTTTTGGTCACTGATTGTGTTTGCTTGCTGATGTGGCCAAAGAAATTTCTTCTTCTCTTCGCTTGCTTTCTGTAGCTGCCTTGCTCTTGTCTCTTCATGCTCACTGGGAAGATAGTTTTGTCTTTTTGTTTTAATATGTGCAGAAGTAATCGAAGAAACAAGCGGAAACGTGACATTTTGAAAAGAAACCATTGTTTTAGAACTTGTCTGGTTTAATGTAGACTTAGTCCAAATGTGTGACTGTTATCATTTTAGTAGTATATTCACACCCACAATGACAAATATGTTTTGAAGGGATATGTGTTGTGTGGTGTGATATACTGGGTGCACAGGGAGCAGCTGTTTTTTGTATCCACCTCTGTTTATAGCTAACACCTGATAACATCACGTCAGTACAATCCAGATAGAAGTTTTATGAGAAAAAGCAAACACCAATAATCCTACCTGCATCACTGCACAGATTAGGGTAAAAAAAATAATCCATTTGACAAAACAGGTGAGACAAGTACTGGAGAACAAATGTTTCAAAATGGACCTGCGCCACAGTTGACAGACATAGCCTTGAACCCTTCCATTTAAATAGATATTCTGAGCTAACATGAGAATGTGTTTCACAGCTGATGAGACAATTAATCTAGAAGTGAACCATCAACTTTTGATATTATTGTTCCTCATTTGCTGCAAACCCATTTTTGTCTCAACCCAGCCTTTCAAAAGCAATAAAACTGTACTTCCCACTGCCAAACGGTGCACATGCTGAAACAGGATTAACTGGAATCACAATCACATTATAATAAGCCAGACAAACAGCTGTTAACATAAACAGACAGTGTCCATCCTTGTAGACAGGTTGAAACAATCATTGTTTCATCTAATCACAGCCTGAATTATCAAGAGACTCCTAATAGATGAATGCAAGTCAGGCTATGTCTTCTGAAACTGTTAAGAGGTCAAATTAATATCAGTGTTCTCAGTTCGACCTGTTGAGGATAGTGTGCACTCCACTTCCAGTGAAATGGACAAGCTGCCATGCCCACATGAAAAATATAAATATGCACACACATACACACACACAGTATCCAATCAACTCAAATTAAAATTAAATCAAATTAAATGAGGCCACCCTGCCTGACTGTTACCTCTCTGACTCTCTCTCTCTTGCACACACAGAAACACTCCAAGCTTAAAATCCAGTCACATTTTCCAAATAGGCTGAGATCAGATGACAAATCAGGACACATACAGTATGCTTCAGTCATGACAACAGATGACAAAGTCAACCACCAAGTGTCCAACAAACAGAAACTGTGACTGACCAACACACAGATCGACCATCAGCAAACCAAATGAGGCACATGTGTGGATAGAGGCAGAAATCTGGCACCTCAGAGTTAGCGAGTATGACTCTGCTAGCTCACACAGATGGGTGGAAAAATCAAAGAGACATTCATACTCATCTGATTTGATACAGCCATGTGACCACTCAGCTGCAGATAGAAAGACAGGGAAGCTATTGACAGAAACATGGCTTAGTGCGTCTGTGTCAGTGGTGCTTCTGGTGTGTGTGATTGAGGGTGGTCTAGAGTGTGTTTGCCTGCGTGTGTATGCATGTCCATGAACACAAAGATGTACTGTAAAATGCAAAACGAATGGAAAGTTTTATATTTGGCTTATGCAGGCTGCTGAGGTGCAGTGTTCTGATCATTTGCAAGATTTAGCTTTGACCGGTGCCTATTTGCAAATAAAAACTGAAGCTAAGCCCTTATTTAGTCAACAAGAAATAAGTTAAATTGGTTTAGGGAAGCAGTGACACCAGTTCACTAGACTGAAACGGCTACAGGGACAGGCCTCGTTTTGGTTTAGTTCCATCCATTTTAAAATCCATTTTCCACAGGCAAAACTGCAAATTGATTATTGGTTATAGAGTGAACTAAATACAGAATTCGTGATCCTTTCATTTCAGTTCTAGCTAAAGTCAATCAGTGAGTCCATGCTTGTTATAGATGCCGTATGTAGTAGTGCAAACATATTATTTGTTTGCACTTTGAATGATATTCCATTGAAAGAATAGTTGAACACTGACAGGGAAACCTGTATGCATTATGTGTCCAGAGGAAATTTTGTGTGTGGGTATTGTGTTATTTTCATTGGATCAAATTAGGACAGGATTCCTGTATTAACTGTAGATACACAACTACATCTCTCCCTCCCCCATTTCTCTCTGTGTCTCTCTCACTGATAAGGCTAAGCCTTTCTATTCCTAGCTCTGGATATTCCCCAGATTACTTAGTGTGTGTGGGCTAATAATAAGTTGACCAAATTCCTGTGTGTACAGTATGTGTCTGTGTTTAGACTGCATCAGAACCCAGTAACCCTCAAAGCAAATGCAAGTTTGGTAAAAGTGCAAAAGAATTGAAAAATATTTTTTGCTAAGAAATGTATATACCATATGTCATATTGCTTCGTTATGACACACTTGCATTATCTTGCATTACTATTATTTTGTTCAGTGAAAACGCTTCTTATATTGCCATTCTCCTGTGGACATAAATTTCTGGTACCAGCTTATGATGTTGGCATTTTAATTTAATTATTGAAATATCAGCAGAGGTCAGAGAAAATTGGTTTTACTATTAACAGGGAATATAAAATTTGGCCAGTGGAGGTTTCCTATTAACCATGACAACCTATTTCATTCTTGAGGTCTAACGAATGTGTTAAGTGCACTTCCTTCCTTCATAAAATATTTGCAGGGTTGAAGTATTTTAAATTCTGTTCACCAGTGTGTCCAACAGCCTATGCTTTTTTATTTTTATTTTATGTATTCATTGATTTATTTTTTTGTTGATTAATCTGTTGATTTTTTTTGATTAATCAGTTAATTAATTGGTCATGTGTGATTAATTGAGTAATACTTTGAATAAACTCACAAAAAACAATTACTATAACTTCTGTGAGAAGAATTACCTTAGTTTAACACGAACGAACGAAGGACTCATTTAAAAGCTGAATTTCCACCTGAGGATACTATTCATCACAAAAGTTATTCATGCATGGTAGGCCTAATTAGGAAAGCTCTTATTCACTATATTCTGCCATTGTGGGGCAGGGCCAATCTTTTTGCCTTTGTTTCTGAAATGAAAACAACCTACACTCTGCAATGTCCCTGAACACGCCAAACATGGGGTTATGATAGGCGCTTATGCTAATGTTAGTATGGTTAGTACTGATTGTAGTCAGATGTGCACTTGTATTATTTATCTTTTACCACATTCTGTACTCCGACGTACAAAGTGATGTTAATGGGAATAAGGGTTGTTTAGTTTTATAGGCTAAAATGCGCATAAACAAACTGCTTTTAACTTGCAAATGCACTAGAACCAGTGTTGCCATAACATTCCTAATGTAACATGTTAGGATCTGCTGTAGAGAATCAGTCAGAAATACAACAGATAAAAACACAACAACTACTCTCAGGCACTGATATCATCGTAATAAATACTCCGGCTGGTGTCTCATCATTTTGATGTTGGCGAGCCCCAGGATGTTTTGTTGTGACATGCTCATGCATAGTTGTTATTCTGCTGTGGTAACATTTTACACACCACAGAGCACCATTTCATTAGGTCTCTGTTTAAAGAATCCCACAGTTTTGATGATGCTGTTGGGGATTTTTGAGATGGAACTGCATGTTCAGCATGTCAGGAAGTGGGAGCTAAACTAATTTAAGATGAATGTAAATGTATCAAAAAAATGCATCAAAAATCAAAGTATTTATTTTTATTATGTCACGTCACCCCAGCCCTACTTTTTTACTGTAATTATTAAGTAATAATAATATAAGAAGACAACAACAGAAAATATTAAAAAAGGCAATACAAACTGTACTTATTATTATTTATTGATCACAACACAAATTATGCATATACTTAACTGACAATTCTGTGTGTGGTACAGTCAGGTTTTAAACTAAAGTATTTTCAGTAGGTGTATAAGAAAATATTAAGAACATCAAATATTGCAATATTATGTTTTTGTTTCTTAAAAAGATTTGTGGAAGACAGTGGTTGGTTTTTGTTTTGTGCTCTGATTGCATAAAAATACTTTTTAAAACTTACTCCATATATTGCATATTCTTTACGCAAGATTTCCTGTAATTCGATTTTAAAAGAAA
>OMLM01014817.1:0-10320 GCA_900302695.1 Helostoma temminkii | reverse complement strand
ACTTTTTTTTTTAGCATTGCAATATATAGCAACATACTGAATCATAACCCCTGTATCTTTATACCTGTCGCCAGATTCTTGCCAGCACACAGCTTTAATATTCATCCAGTCACGATAAAATTTCAGTGCCTGTGTACTTGCTAGGTGCTGACTTCCTGTCTACAAGACAGGAATGAGGCCCTTTCCCTTAGAAATCAGATTTTCTGACCTTTCTGACATCTACATGTCTGTTTGCTTTTCCATGTGACCTGTTGCTTCAGCACTAGCTGGCTCTCCCACACCAGAATGTCAACTATTGTACTCCTCCTCTCCTACTTCTCTGTCTTCATTAGCTACAGCTGTCTCTTCCTTCTCTTCTATGCTTCTTCAGCTGCCATAACAGCATTGGTTGGAAAGCTGGGAAAAAACTAATTAATTGGATAACTAAATCATACTGGTCGCACCGTTCAGATGTATTTTCTTAAGTTTCTGTGTGTGTGTTTGGCCAACACAGCTGGTCCAGACTATTTGGCACCTCCTCAGGACAAGCCCTTTTTGAGTATTTGAAATATTTTTCAATAATTATCAGGACTGAGGATGCACATATTCAGCATCTGAATTAAAGAATCAACATGTACAGCATGCATGAGCAGGCAGTTTTGATTGGCAGCTATGTACAGTGTGTTAAACTGCACTTACTACAGTCCATACATGCTTGCTAATCATTTTCTGAAGACACTACTCAATAGATTCCAGCTGGTTTAGGCTCAAAATTATAATGACTATCTAGAATATAAACTTAGCAGCATGATTAGTATTCAAAAATTGTTGTATGTTACAAGTGGACAAGTGGCATTTAATTGGTACAATATTTGCTTGTGTGTTACAATATATAGCTAAGTGAAAAGAAAATACATATATACTTTATATTAATGCACAAATAATAAATATATATTATAACCTAGTACATGTTTTAACTTTTGATGATTTAATCAGAAGAATATGCTTCAATCAGTGTTGATACTACCAAATATAAAGTAGTTATCAAGGGTGAGGCCATGTGCACAGAAAAAATAACACCACAAGGCATTTTAGCTTGAGTTCAGATGTAATATAGGCATTGTACTCTACTTTATGCTTTATCAGCTTTTATAAAAGAAAAGGTCAAGGAAAAATGCACTTTCACCAAAGGGTGATTTGGGTCTGCATTAAGTCTGTGAGTAAAAACCTCATTTTGTGAGGGTGGCTACAATCTAGTGTAATGGAACAGAGTAGATTATAGTCAGGGGGACTTAAGTCTGCATCCATCAGCATAAAGTAATGAAAGCTTTAAAATTCCTGCATCTTCATTTGGCCTACATAGAAAACAAATAATCCGCTGGAAACTAGTGGTGAGGATTTGCTCATAGTCTCACTTTACATTTTATTGCATATATCATTTTACAAACATCATGTACTGCACACATACACACTCATTCATCCCTGGAAAAAACTGCCTTGATTGTTTCAGGGTTATTGAGCTGCCAGATACGATTGTTTTTTTGTTGTTGTTGTTTGTTTGTTTTAATCCCTACAGTCATTGAGAAAGCTATTTGCTTCACCCTTCTGCAGTTGTGTGTTTTGCTTAGCTTCTCTGATTCAGTCACCGATATTGAAAGCAGTTTCTAGTGCATCCAGATCATATTACATCTATGAAACTAATATTCCTGTATGTATGATAGTAATGTGCTGAGTGGTAAATTTGAGTCTGGGGAAAAAAGGGTGAATATTTAATGCTTGTGTGTTTGTGAGACCATTTCATAGACATTGTCTGATGACTGAGATTTCTCCAGACACACTACAGGGCATGTTTTTAAAGTATGTAGTTTACAGCAAAGCTGGAGAGTTGCCAAGGATGTTTGTGTGAGTGTGTGTTTGTGAGGAAGAGAGAGAGAAAGAAAAAAGCTAAGGTCTGTGTGTGTGTCTAACCTGATGGAGGTATTTGGACCTGAGCCAGTGTAAGTGAACTTCTTCCAGACAATCTATTTGTTACTTCACAGGACCTTTCTCCACCTTTTCTCTTTAAGACTCTCAGGGCTGACAACACTAACGTCACTACATCTCCAGCTGTCTGACAGCCCGTCTCATTTCAGCCAAAAGTTCAGTTTGTCTTACAGGTGGTAAAAAAATCTATTGTACATGTCATGCAAAAGCATTGATTTCACTGAGCCTGTGATGTGAAGAAAACCAAAGGGTAGTTATTATATTATTATTTAAAAAAGGTTTTCAACACAAAGACAAACAAGGCACAAGTGGCATAATCCTACCCAAACATTTAAAGGTTATAATTATAGGATTTTTGAGACCACACATATTTTGGGAATATTAGTCAAGGACTTTTCATACACAGTGGCAATTTAAGGTGTTTTACTATTGCAGGAGGGCATATTGTCCATCGTTGTTTGACCAAATCAACTCAAATTAACATCATAAAATGTCAAATGAACCGTCAAGTGAACTTTGCCTCAGTGGGCTTTACAAACTGTTCCACAATGCATACTCTGTCCTTACACCTTGACATGGTTAAGGAAAAACCCTTAAGTAAAAAAACAGACTTCCATAAGGAAAAAAATAGAAGAAACCCCAGGAAGAGCAATGTTATTATAATGATTATATTTATGATATTTATTCTATTAATAGTAATAGTCTAGTCAAAGCTCATCTGTCCTTCACATTTTTATCTTCATGTCATGATATTTCTCTTTTTTCTCCTGACCCTGAACACTCAGACAGTGAGAAATGGAGTGGGCATATTTTCATTCATTTCATTATCATTTATGATAAATAGCTGGGTAACAGGTACAGTTCTGTGTAAAAAATATTTATCACCTACCCACTTTTTCTTTTTTTTTTGCATATTTGTCACACTTAAATGATTCAAATCATGATTTTAATATTACACAAAGATAACCCGAGTAAATGCAAAATGTGCAAAATGTAGTTTTTAAATTATAATTTCATTTATTAAGGAAAAAAGGCTGTCCAAACCTGACTGGCCCTATGTGAAAAAGTAATTGCCACCCCCTTGTTAAATTATGAATGAACTGTGATTAACCCTTTTTTTGGAAAGCTGAGTTCTTTGTTCATTTAGGCTAAACCCTCTCATGAGAGTGGTGTACTGTATAACTCACTTATATCTTCTGCTTTTGTGCTATTTTAATTTCTTTATAATAAACTGCTCAAGAGGCCATCTTGATAGAAACAACAAGCAACAGAGAAGAGATCCGTCTTCCAGGACGGACAGATTGATGCTGCATGTAAAGAGCACAATTTTTCCCAGAAACAAAAGCCACATAACAAACAACAAACAAATACAAAAAGTTAAATCACATTAGCTAAATCAAATACCATATACATATACATAAATATATATTCATATACTGTGTATGTTGTCAGGGGTTAGGGGGTCGGGGTTGGCAGAGACTTTTTAAGTTTCCTGTGAACCTTTAGGCTTTCTATGTACCAATATTAGTCATTATTATGTTTGTTTGTTTCAGTTAGAGAGAACTTTTCATACCAGTTTGAAGGAATAATTTACTGAATGTACTCAGTGTACTCAGAAACCAAGAACAGGACTTCATTGTGCCGGGACTTGCATAGCATCAAGGAGATTTTATGTGCTTTTATAAAGAGAACATCATGTCACAGAAGCAGGTGTAATCAAGAAACATCAAATGTGGAACAGATGGTAACAGATTACCTAAATACTGTACAGCATACTTTTTCCTATGAAGTTTGAACAAAAGTCTGATTTTTACTCTTTATTGTACAGATTCCATGTTGAGTTTCCTTTGAGATATTCACAATAATGTTTTAATACCATACTGTCTTATGCATTGACAAACTGAATGCAGGAAAGTCAATTTTCACAGCAAACAGAGGGTAATTGTTTAATATGAAGAAGAACAGAAGTACAGTATATTAATATTAACATGTAAAAGGTGCAAAGAGGAATATACGATATATATATATTGCTACACTATTGAGTAGGCGTGTGTAACAGTATACAAATATTTGACTTTTGTGTTTTGACACATCTGTCTGTCTGGTTGGCATTCCCAGCATATCTGGCTTTAATAAAGCACTTAAAAGGCACATATATCTCACATATATCCGCTTATGATTTGACCCATACAGAGAAATATTTCTTTCTAACAGAAATATATCATGTGTAAATGAGTAAACTGCAGATACAGTGTATCAACTGAGAACTTTGTGTCCATAAGTTCTACTCACAGTGTCCTGCCCTCTCTCTTCTCTTTCATTGGTAGTAAACTTGTTTGTTTTGGCTGATGGAGTGTTCACCTTGTGGAAAGTACCCACAAAGTTTTCCAGGACTCACACACTTCCCAAATCAAACTTGCAGACACATTTCATTCACATACACATAAGGGAACTAATCCTGGCAGTTCCCGTACACGCACACAAACACAGTACACAACAACATTAAATGGAGAGACAACTTATTTTTCCACTGAGTTCAAGACAGTTCAGTTTTCAATGAAAACACAACAGATGTCATATTTATTCACGGATATTAGTTTTGAAAAGGTTCCCTGGTCTTGTAGATTTCTACTGACAGTACCATACTTTTCTTCATACTACTTCCTATATCAGCACTTTATTGCAGCTTGGCTTTATGTTTTTTGACAACCTTTTTTTGCTGATTTTAAATTTCAGCTCTTCGTTCTCGTCTTGTATTTTAACTCCCCCATCTCTGCCTCTTGCCCCGTCACTTTTAATCTCAGACAGGACTGTTGGTTGCATGCTACCAAGGTTATGTGGATGTCGTCATAGCACTGTCTCAGTGTCCGTACCTGGATGTCAACTGGCAGGACAGCGAGGGAAACACAGCTCTCATCACCGCCGCGCAGGCAGGTAAGTTCTACACACACACACCTACACACAGAATTGGCTAAAGTAACATATCAGACGCAGGAGTACACACACAGCAGCTGAGAGACTGGTTCACAGTATTATTGAACACACATACAAATAAACACGTACAGGCAGTTTGGAACAACAGTTGACAAGCACAAAAAAATAAACACAAGTCTTTACCATCTCCACTGTAGCTTTGTGCAACAGAAATGATAAGTGAAAGCTAATAAGTAGCCATGTACATGTGGCTCTGTCTGTCTAAAATATGGTGGACAAAGGTGAATCACTGCTTAGTCGGTCTTTTCCAAGTCAACATTATGTTTGTGGTCTGTGTCTTGTGACCTAATGTAATTACTGTTCTTTCCTTTTCTCTTCAAGGCCACATTACAATCACCAACTATTTGCTGAACTACTACTCTGGGTTGGACATAGAGAGGAGAAACTGCCACGGCTTCACTGCTCTGATGAAAGCTGCCATGCAGGGCAGGGTGGACTGTGTGCGCTCACTAATGATGGCAGGTGGGGTAAATGTGTTTAATTACACACAATGTACAAAGCTCAAATAAATCACAAATAAGAAAACGTGTCATTTTCATACACAGAAGCAAATGTGACAAACCTGTTGCTAATATGTTGCCCTGTAAAAGTTTTGTGTAGTTTTTTTTTGCAGTATTTAGTGATTACAACCACAAAAATGCTGTTTGCTCTACCACTGCATGGCAACAGTGCAGCTCACATAACTATGAACAGATTTCACATATTTGGTTGACAGATGGCCAGTTTGTATAAGTTCTGTCAGTGATCCAGGTTTGTGTTAAATAAATAGTCTCTTTTTAGCCATGAATATGAAACTATGGGAGAGATTTGATACCAAATCATAAAGGCAGTGGATTACATGGTCAGAATTTCAGTTTACTTTTAATAATGGGCATGACACTGTTAGACTATTAATCAGCATGTTTATTTTTTCAACTGTTTAATGGCCCTGGGACATAAATATGTAATAGTCAATAAAACTGAGTTTTGTACTGCAAGATTGAATGTTTTGGCAGAAAAAATATGTGGTCTGGAAAACTTTAGTTGATATATATGGTATCGAAAACATAATGTGACTACGGTAATATTCCTTACAAAAAACGATCAGGGACAGAAAAAAAGGGTTGGTATTAGAGTATGCGCAGTGATATTTTTTGTGGTGTGTTGACCAGGTGCTGCCCTCAATGCCAAGGACTTTGGCCGCAACCTGACTGCCAGGGAGTGGGCCTTATTTACTGGGCGTTATGAAACTGCCTGGGTGATGGCACGTCTGATGGAACGGCCCTGTCCACGCCAGTTCCGTGATACATACAGGTAAAACTCTTAATGTTGTCTTAATGTTTCTCATTTGCCTCTCAGTCATTATGATATAGCCTCAAAAACATGTTCTTCCAGTCTAGAGTGGGCCCCACTGGCATCATTAGTGGCCAAAGCCCAGGAGCCCCGTGGCTGTCTGAAGCGGCTGTCCAATACCGTAAGGAACATTTTCAACATTGCGAATGTCACCAACCCTGGGGATGAAGGCGTTATAGACCACTTGGTTTCTGTGACAACAGCCATGAGAAGCCCTTTCATTGCTGTGGCATGCCACACAGTGAGTAATCAAGACATATATAATGTTTATTGCTTACTATACATTTACTCATTGAGCAGAATTAAACAGAATCTCACGAGATCCAAGAACACGCTTATACTGTAAGGAACATTTTTCTCAAAACAACAATCATTTTTCCAAAATTGTCCAACATAATGTGAAGCAATGTAATTTTTGTGATGAGGTGAAGCAGATATTTATGGTTGTCGTCCTCTGCATTATTCATAGTAGTGTTTGCATATACTCAACACAGCTGGAGCTATCAGAGCCATTTCCTTAACTTCCAATGGAGCTAAACATTTTGGTACACTATGGAAATCAACTTTGAATTTTGAATACTGACTGAATTGTCAGTGTGTGTTTTGCATTAGAGTCCAAATTACTTTTGAGAGCACAACTTTTTATCAAGTGGTAGAAATGGTAGTTCTGTCACTACTCTTTCATAAAAGTAACATGCAGATAAAGTACTGATAATAACAGCAATTGTGTACTAATAAATTAAATAAATAAATAAATAAATAAAATGCCCATTAGTGACTTATTACTTTGGATCAGTGTGTCAAATTACAAAACAATGATTTTCTACATTCCTTCTTGTGTCTCCTGTCAAAGTGTAGGAAACCTGCTGTGCCTCTTTAATAAAACTCTGTTATTATCAATGCAATTGCTACAGGAGTATTACTAATATTACACTGCTCATAATATAGTAAGTGAAACCAATTGATTTTGTTTCAGGTGTGCCCTGGAAGTCCCCCAAGCGTGGGTAAACGGCACTATGCAGTTCCTGAGATCATCCGCCAGCAACGCACCAAGGAGCTTCGCTCTGTCAACCCAGATAGGGTGGAGAGCCACCTCAAACTCTTTCAGAACTCCAGAGTCACATTAGTGGCCAAGAACTCATCTGACCGCAGGGCCAGCCTCCAGCCCCAGAGCCTGGTGCCTCGACACAGGAGCTCCAGCCTCAGCGTGGTGGCTTATAATGAAGCCCTGGAGCTACGAAGAACCAGCCTCCTTCCCATGCACATGATGCTGAGAAGGAGCAGTGTCAGGCCAGGCTTCACCATCCCTAAAGTGAGGGTGTCCAAGGCACCTATGCCTACTTATAATCCAGAAAAGATACGGAGGAAGAGCAGTGCTAAAGATGGAGGAGGGCACCTGCTGCAGATCCCAAAGTGGCGATACAAGGAGCTAAAAGAAGAAAGGAGAAAAGCCGAGGAGGCTGAACGGAAGAGGCTAGAGGCTGTAACCAAGAGACACCTTGCGGCTGGGAAAAGGAAATAATTTAAGATTTCAAGATTCCAAAAACTTTATTAATCCCAGAGGGAACTTGTTATGCCTCGTTTCAGCTGCTCTCTGTTCAAAAGGAATGGAAAGACCCACATCCAGAAAAAAAACAAAAAAAAACCCATACCCACACAAATACAAAAAACTCAACAAGGGCAAAGAAAATCCAAAGATGGTGAAAATAGGTTAATTATAGTCAGGGGTGGAATGCAGTGCAATGAACAGTGAAGACATGAATAATGACATAAATAATGATTTTGATGGCTGTCAATCCCCCTTGTGCACTGACAGCAGAAAAAAGTGGATCAGTGCTAGACAGACAAGTTGTACAGATTTGCCTCCTATGTTTTTTTTACAATCTTGAGCTCAGGATGAGTCTAGTATTACCAGCAGTGTTCCTCAAGGAGACTGCTTGAGGAACACTGCTTTTTGTGCTCAGTCTTGCCTCCTCAATTGACTTCCAGTCAATAGAATTGACTAGGATGTAGACTGACCTATTTAAAATCATTTTGATGCTCTTGTGATGTCAAACAGTGAATACCAAGGAGACTACTTGATACTTGAAATGTTTTTAGATAACTTATTTTTCGTATTTATTGCTTTTTAATTGATTGCCAAGTGTATATTTTGTTACACATTGGATGTCGAATGCGTCAGGGTTTTTGTAGTGTGTAACACTGTGTTAGTGCAGAGGCACTTTAAGACACATTCTTTCAGACTGGAACCACAGCAAAAATGAGTTCATTATTTTACTTAGAAATTTAAAGCAATTTATTAAAAACGTTATGGGATAATGTCTTAAAAATAAAATGAGTGTAGAGCACTAATGAATATGACCTATTGGCTGTGAGAGCTGAACATACTGTAAGCTTTGTATAGAACCTAATTACATTTTAGAGCAATATTTTCAGATGCTTTTGTTTTGCTTTATGACATGAACTCATGAATGTACGTTGCTTATATATATATATTTTTATAACAGACATTTTAATGCTGTTTGATGACAAACTTTTTTTATTCAATATTAACTTTTTCACACACCAAAAAATAAATATATATTCTACACACATACATATATATAGTTTTATTTGTCAAGGCCAAGTCTGAAATGTAGGGCACTGCTGTAATTTAACATTTAAATTTTACCAGGTGGGAAGAAAAGTTCACCTTCCCAAATGTTTACACTGCAAAACCACATTAACACTGGTTATATTACTGGTTAAGTAACATGCAATAAAAGAGAGATATGTGTTTATTGAAGAGTATGAATGATGTGAACAAAATAAATACTTGTGGTTGTGAGCCAACAAATGGTGCTCTGTTTTTATAATGATTCCAAACGCATCAGCCATGGTATGTTGGAAAGTTACGATTATTTGCATTTCATGATTTTCATAATATATCTTAGCTTTAGGGGCACGTATTTCATCCTCTAACAATAATATGTGAAAATGAACTCAATCAAGGTTTTGAGGAACTGGGGTGAATTTTGGTCACAATTATAACAAGTAATCATTAACATACTGTATGGACCCTCAATAAAAACAGCCAAGTCTTTATGGGTCAGTTCCTGTTTTAACATTAAAACAATGACAATAATTAGGTGAAAAATAGCTGTGAGTTTAAATGCACAATCACCGTAAGAGCAGTAATTTAACACTGCCAGGAATTTTGAGAGCACAATTTCACGGTCCTAACTCCTCGTGGCGATTTCAGCTTAAGTGCTATCCTAGAGTGTGTGTCTAATATATATGGTGATGAGTTGCTAAGGGGTTACAAGGGCACTCCACAGCCAAACTGTGTCTTCAAATGAACTTCACTGACTTTAGAGTAGCAGTGTGCTCAGAGAGTCACTTGAACAGGACAAAAGATGAGGAAACTGCACATTTACTGAACTCCACACTTTCGGTTTTCCTGATGCACTTTTCTATCATTAATGTCAAAAGGTGAATGTTTCCTGTGGAATAGAGGATGGAGTTGAAATACTTTCGAAACACACAGTTTTACAGTGTTATGTTCAGTGGCAGATTTATACATTTCTACCTTCTTTATTCCTCATTTATCTAAGAAAGCCAGTACCTGGTTATCTTTACTCCATTACTCAAAAGGCATGTAAGTTACAGTTTTGTTTTGTTCATGCAGTTAATAATCTCACTCATAATCTCATTCAGTTTGCTTCAAAGGTCATCTGTTCGTCACACCACCAGCGTGAGAAATAGGAGGTGTCTGACTGGCTTATTAAATAAAAAAAGAACTTTTGAAGTTTATTAGGTGTTCATCACGGGGTACCAAGCCTTTGCCTGAAGGTAAAGTCAGAAGATGAAGTGTGGTGGTGGTGGGGCATCAGATAATATTTAGGTCATTGTTGTAGCTTCAACAGCTGCTGGTTTAGATTGTAAACAGATTATGAAGCACTACAGCTTGGTCAGCGATTCCTCCGCCTCCGTCCTCCCCCACCTCGACCCAAATCCCTCGCAGAAATTCGGATGTAAATTGAGCACCATCAG